>VZTX01005232.1:28859-86708 GCA_013400915.1 Pardalotus punctatus | reverse complement strand
GCTCCTGCGGCCCCCGCTCCGCCCCGCCGCTCATGGACGCACCGCCCCGGAGCCCGGCGGGGAGGGGGAGGAGGCGGAGGCGGCAGCGGGGCTCTTCTCGCTCGCTTCTTCCCTCTCCTTCCTGAGGGACGACCGCGGTTTTCCCGCCGGTCCTCGTGAGGGTGGGCCTGCCGCGCCCCCCGCGCTGCTGCGGCCTCGTCCTCCGTCACCTCTTGGTGTTTCACTCAGTTGCCTTTCTTATTCCAGGGCATGCTGTTCGCGTTCAGCTTTGTAACATCGTCTGCCTAAACTGAGCCCATCCCAGAAGTACCCTGCACCTGTCCCCCCGTCCAAATTCCCAAAATTTTAACTCCCAGAAGGTAACTTGTCTGTGGCGTTGCTATGTCCTGAGGGCTTCTGCACCACAGAAAACACCCCTCTTCTTCCTCCTCCTACTCCTTGTTTTTGGAGTTTTATTGTGGGTTTGCCTTTGCTGTGTGGTCTCTTCGCTCATGAGCGCCTGCAGATCCATCCAAACCCTTGCTTTGGGTTCAGAGGTTAAAAGGCCCCGTCGCACAGAAACTGTATATTGCTGGCCCTCGCGACATGAGCTGTTTCATGACTTTTCCAGAGCCGTTATCTTCAGCAGCTTGCAGTAGCAATCCCTGTAGCTCTTACTCTAATTACTCTTCTTTGAAGAGCGGTGAATATGCAACACAACTGTGGAACAAGACCCAGCTACAGCAAAACTGCTGTTCCTCCTCCTCAGCAGAGAGTAGTGCTCAGGCAGCGGCTCATCGGATAGGGATATATTAATTTAATTACCACTTTTTGATAATGTCGATTAAATACAGCAGAGTATAACCTCTTCAGTAACTGCAACCTCTCCAAACAAATCCATTTCACTCTGTTGTCCCTGACCTCTTTTTATTTTTATGCCGTGGAATTTCTTTCTTGACTGTACCTGGTCCTCACCTCCCAGCTGCTCCTCATTGCTGTCTTCAGGTTTTTCTTTATCCCTCCGCAATCATTTTATTTTTCTGCTCCCAAGTTTTCTGTTTGAGTTTTCCATTCAACTCTGTTTATTCTTCGTAGCCTTTCCATTTCTTTCCTCTGACATATGTAGGTTTATTCTAAAATGTTTACAACTTCTTTATGCCCATCTCCTTTTCCTAATAATTTTTATGAATTCTATCCTGTGAAACAGACAGTTTGAGTCTGATGTGTCAAATACCATATTTAGCATTTTTAAAAATTGTTTAACAGAAATGTATCTGGCATATTATTAGCACAGGAAGGTAATTTTGGTTCAGATTCAGCTGCTGAGGTAATGAAAGTGGCTTTTGCTGTCTTTGTGATAGTACTAAGGCCGTTTACACCCCATTAAGGGTGTAAAGATACAAATTGGTACTAAACAAACCAGCCTGTGGGATTGACAGAGGGCCTGTGTGTCCACAAGTTCTCTTGGCCCCACATTTCTTTGCTTGCTGAAGGAAAAACACCCTTCTAGCATTAGCTGTTTTGGGGAGATAACTGCAAACGTGTGTTACACTGATCTCAGAAAAGCGAGCAAGGAAGAAATAGTATTTTTCATATAAGACAGCCAGTCTCCTGAGTACCCAGGCTCTTCTTCCAACATGAATTATGTGTGGCAGTTTCGTATTGCAAGAAACATTTATCTGTGCCTATTACATACTAAATATAAATGAAGGCATAAAAGGAACAACCTTCAAATGTTTGAAGACTATGTACTATTTTTCCCACCTGCTTTTCAAGAGAAAAAGTCTCACAATCTGCTCTTTTTCATATTTGATTTTAATTGAGTAGCCTTGTTATAAATTCAGTAACCAAAGGAGTCTATTGTTGCTGTCTGAGTGATTGAAGGGTACAGGCTCTAGATACAGTTTTGCATGTAACCAGCATAGAAAAAGAGCAATATGGTATGTTCTGCTGATTTTTAACTCCTGTAACCTATATTGCAGTTTTTGCCAAGATCAATAGTGTCATGAAACCCTTAGAAACTTAAAGGGCTGATCTTATTAAGGTTCATATAATTGCTGTGGGATGGCTCAGCCATTGAGATTAACTGGGCCTGTTCCAGCCTGCCACAGATCAATTACCTTCAGGCTGTTTTCTTTTAATAAAACTCTTTGGGCAATTTATTTCAACAGGTACCACCCACAGAACCTGATTACAAAGGCACATACTACTAAACAATTTTAAAGGTTTTAAAAGTTAATATGAGTGTGCAAAAACAGAGCATCACATTCTTAAATGCAGAGGTGCCCATATTCAGCAACCATGAATTGCGGTAGAAAACCTCCAACAGTACTTCAGAAGAGATGCAGTAGAGCAGCACCTCTAAAAATAAAATGACATTTGTTTCAATGTATAAGATACAAGTAATTAGAAATAAAGCTTGGGTACGTATCATCACAAAAATTGCATATTTTTTCAAGAAGTGCTAAGTTCAATATCCAACATCACATTTCAGATAGTGTAGCTCATTACTAATCCTGCACATCACAGCAAAAGGAGCTATTTCAATAAATCAGCACATATCTTTCTGTTTATAACAAAAAAGGAAGGGAAGGAAATAAATATATCTCTGAAAATAAATTTTATTTTTCTCAACTCTCAAGGGTGCTGAAGGATATATACAAGTCCATAGGAGAGGCATCATCTTAATCAGATTGTCCTAACTTCTTTTGTCCAGGGAAAGCAAAAATCCATAAAGATGCTGCTCCACGGTTTTCTGCTGTCCTAGGTCAAGGCACATTCCAGAACATAACAGTTCTGTTTCTGCTGGGTCTTCTCTATCTCTTTGCTCACACATTTTCTGTGATCACTGGACTGTCTCTTCATATTTCCAAATCACTCTGACAGATATCAGCAATCTCAGCTGGATGGTGGTTGTGACACACTGTCAATGGAAATAATTCACAGTCCTCAGGAATAAGCCCCTGCAAGTGAAGCACACTGGCCTTGGCAGTTCCTATATATTCTCTCACAGTATTCGTTCCTTGGGATGCTGGATGGGCACACCTCATTACTGAACAGTCCAGGGCTTGCTTTCCTTTCCCCCACTCATTCTCATCTTCTGTATTGTTTCTTGACACCAGTTCCCTGTCTTCCTCTTGCATCGAGACCTTCACTTTCTAGTTTATCACCAATACCAACCAGATCTCTCTTCAGTCACCTTCAAGGTGATCTGAATAAGGGTGCCTGTAGAGATTCCTTTTTTCTTTCTATAATGATGTTTCTTGTACTGCTCTGCTTTGTTCCAGTGGCACTGCCTCAGAGCACATTCTGCAGATTTTGTGACAAGGCTGCCATTTCCACCTACCACAGGGCTTTGCTTCTGTGAAGTTTGTGTTGATCCCCCACACTTTCACACATTCGGCAGCAGACTTAATAATAGCAGGACTGCATTGTAGCAAGTTAGGGAACTTCAGGCTCCCTTTCCTTGGTTCATTTAATCCAAGGTTAGCATGCAATGAAGGCATGTTCTAGAAAGTATGTCTCTTCAGAAAACAATTGTGTGACTGCTGTATGGTTAGATGTACTCAACCTAGTATTAAATGAACCATTTTGAGTGCTGACAGCAAGAGCTGCAGCAATGTGGAGCTCAGAGCCTCAGGTGACTAACCAGGACGTTAGAGCATTTTGAGCTCCACGCCATATGGCCGTATCTGACTTAACTCATTATTTATACTACTTGAGCTTCAGTCACAGAGCAGGCAAATTCTTACTTACAGAAAGATCTTTATGAAAACAAAAATAGTTGGGACCTGTTCTTGTGAAGGCCAGGCTGAATAGAAGTGCAGAAGGCAAAGGGATCTCATAGGGCAGAAGTAAAGATGTAGGTTGACCTTGGAGTTTGTACTTGAAGGAATTTGCCAGGGGAAGAAAAAACAAACCAGCAGAATGCGGTGGCAAACTATTGTAGTGTGTACCTTGTCCTATTTAACAGCTTTATGGAACCAGTTCACTTTCTGCAGGATACAAATATTTCCCCTTGAGCTAACCCCTTTAAACATACATTACCTGTATTCTGAGGAGGGGAAACTATGCTTCTGGTAGGTTAGTAATCTGCTCTCTACTTGCATATGTCTTCTCATATGTATCTTGTCTCACTTTTAAAGTTGCAGTTCCATTTTAGCATTTATATATAAAAAAGTATGTATAACTGGATTATCTGTGTCTCTATGGCTAACTGCTCATACAAGCAAAAACTTGTTTCTACTAAAACCAAATAAGAACAATTTACCTAGCTTGCCTACCTTAGAAACATCCACAAAAAAAACAAAAAATCATGTTTTGAATGAGAGGTCCTGAAAGCCCTTCTATCTTTGACTCAGAAATTACTTCCTTTGTTTCTATAATATTGTTTATAAGTCTCAAATTTCCTGCTGCCAGAATAACACTGAAGAACATTAGTGACTCAGAAAACCTAATTAGTCTCTACCAGAGTTTTTCTTATTTCTTCACTTTCAGTTTCCAATACTGTATATTCACGCTACCTTGAGTGCTTCCCTGCAGCTCTGAAAAAAAAAAAAAAAGTTTTAAAAAAAAGGAACACAAAATATTATGACTATCAGGAAAAAAAATTAGGCAACACTAAGAACCTTTCAGATAGTTCTAACATATTTCCAGTTGCCCGTCTTTCCTTGCTGCAGACAGAATGATGAAAGCAGCACAGGCATTCATTTGCCCTATTGAGCTGCTGACTGGGGAGATTTGGCAATGCCCCTTTCTAAGGCATGGAGTGTGATCATCTCCTCCCAACTGAGGCCTGGAATGTTTCTGTAGTTCTTCGCTGTTCTGTGGACTTTTAACTCCTCTGCATGACATAATCTCCTTACAGATTTCAAAATGAAGATCTCTTGCTATACATGCCACGTTCTCATTGCGTGGCATTTGGCCACTGTGAGTAGTCATGCTAATTTGGCATAGAAGCCATGATTCACAGCCACAGCAACTGCATCTCATTATGCTTCTATTTGGAGGAGCAAATTATAGAGTAAGTTATCCAAGGACCACAGAACTCAATATTTACAAGCAGAAGTGATAGATCCAGCTTTCCCTAACCTGATTTACTAGCCACGGTGGTTTTATTTAATTTTTTATGGAGTCAGTGTTTATCTGGTGTGTCTCGAAGTAGCAGCTGCCAAAAGATGCATCAGAGAACACGGAGGAAACAGCTTGCAGCGACAAACAGAAGCTAAGTGGTAACAACAGAACAGGACCATATGAACATGGGCTGAGCTACTACTATGTTTCATGGCAGATGCTCCCTATGTAAGATTGAGAATATAGACACCACTTATGGTGGAAATGCAGGTAGGGCAGCAATGGACTTAGAACAGAAACAGAGGAGAAAAACAATGATTTGGAAGTGCTCACAGAATACCTTTTCAGTGAACAACTGGCAGAGCAGCCAGATGTGAGAAACGGCAGGGCTCTTGAAATATGTTGCCTTATTGAAGTCAGTATATCTACATTGGTGGAGATTTACTGGAAAATCTCTTTTGGCAAGAGAAGCTTGTGGACCACTGTGAAGTACAAACAGCTGTATCAGAAACAGCAGCAGGGTCTAAGCTTGCCTGTTCAGATGTTAGGAAGTTTACTTCTGTTTCACACTTTGCTTTACCTGGTATTCATTGCGGTGGGGATTCTGGAACGTGCTTTGCTGCCCTGTTCACTGAAGGTAGAGAAGAGGCACATTAAGACTGTGATAGAAAGTACCTTTGGCAAAATAAACAACATGGCAGACAAGACTGAAGGCAAGATAATCGTACAAATCAAACACCCCTTAAATGATGAAAAAAGTTGTGGCTTGGGAATGCTATTTGCTTCCTGTATATGACTGAGGAAGGGTGAATTCTTTATGACAAACTGAAGTGACTAGCACTGTCACTTGGAGGGCTGCAGGTCATCCTTTCTTGGTAAATCTGGTCTTTTTGCTAAATACCTTATAAAGAGGAGAAAAAAAGGATACTGAGGCTACAAACCCTTTAATTTATACCCATAAAAGACAAAATGTGATAAAAAATTTACACAGAAAAATTTTGAAAATGGTACATGGAGTCCCTGTTGGTGACTAAAAACAGCAGTTGCATCTTCTCTCTTGCACCTCACCTTTTCAACTTTTTGACAATCTGTTTCAGAGCATGATCCTAAATAGTTCGTTATACATTCTTAAACTTCGTTAAGAATAGCACCCAACTCAGGCTTTAAAGACTGTGTTCACAGAACATTAAGATGTGCCACAGTGTCAGGCAACTTGATGGAATTCATCCCTTTTTTTTCAATTTTCCGTGTGGAAATTTTTAGTCGTCATGCCTTTACACTATATATAAGTCCGTCCCCTCCTTGCTTTTTGGCATTGCTTCTCTAGACTCCTGAACTACTGTGAAACAAAGAGCTCTTTTTCGGTTGGAATGGGGCATTTGTCTCTGTCCCATCCGCTGCGTTCACAGAAAGGCGCAGTTTGTGGCTCGTTTTTGAGGTCACAGTGCCCTCTACTGTCCAAGGCATCCTCTTTGCCGCTGCATCATCGTAGTTAAAAACAGCAGCATGACAAGTCTTTATATACCTTTCTCCCGGCCAGGATTAACACATTCATTTGTATTTCAATATACTCTTTCAACTGGACTAGTAGGCCAAGTCTGGGTTGTTTGATTGATTGAAAACAGATTGGCCAAGCCATTGTCATTTCTTGCTGACTCTAATGCTGCTTTGTCAGAGTTGCTGATAATTCAAATTTAACCACTGATCTGTGCAGAGCTTGAATCACACCTGACTCGTAAATGTTGAGTAAGTCTACATAAGGAAGCACTTTGACATGCATGCAAAGTAAGAAGAATCAGGCCTGTGTGTCAAGTACAAATTGTAAATACATCTGCCACAGATTTGTATTGCTCCAGGTGATCATTCCAGCTCTGCAGATACAAATTACCTGTTACATACAGAGGTGTTCTTTACAAACTCCTCTTCCGTTTGGGTTTGCCCTCACTCTCTCTCTCTCTCCATGAGTGGTGCGTGGCACCGTAGGTAGTTTCACTTCCCTGTGAGTGTCACCTGGAGCACCACAGACTGTCCTGTAAGTGAACTGGGACAATCCCTGCCCTCACACCAACCCTTGCTCACAGGTAACTGCAGACCCTTGGTGACCCTCCCTCTCTCACCCCAAAAGCCCAATTTACCTTTACACAAGGTGTGGGCTGCTCTGCCCACTCCATCCCTACCATTAGGAAATCCTACTAACTTTTGATGTTACCAAAGAGAATTCAAATCAAAAGAACTACCTATAGGCAGCAAAAATCCCTGGCCTCACCCACTTCTCAAGGACCATGCAGCAGGTACCACTGAAGGGTTTATGTGAGGGGAGGGGTAACACTCCTTCTAAAATACGTTTGTTTCACGTTCTCAATTTCTTTTTGGCTTGACACAACAGCTCATTATGCTCAGAGAGCAGCTGACTTACTGTTTCACAAGGCAGGTGCAACCACTCCAGTTCTTCAATGTGCTACAACTTGTTTCCCAGTAGGGGATCTGGTAGCATGATTTCCCATAGCATGACACGTAGGTGTTCAGAGGATTTCCCTTCTGGAGAGATTACATTGATGATATATATCAGTGTATATATTGATGATGGACTGAAGCCTCAATATTGGATGGCATTCATTTTCTCATGCTAGCCCCATAGCAAACTGAGGAAAATTCACTAAACGCATTTTCAAGCGTGCACATAAAAGTGTATATGTTTGCACGCATATATATATGAAAAGCATCTACAAAATACTAAAAATCAAACTGCACTGCTGGGCACAGAAGGCATATTTCGCAAGACAGACCTGTCTTTAGCCATTTCTCCCATGCAACAGTCATGTCGTAAAGTCACAGAGAATTTCACCAATGCTGAGTAGAGCTGTGGTTCCACGTGAGCCCCAGGGCTGCACAGCAAGGAAACTGTGGCCCACTACTAATGCTGGGGTTTGCTGAAGAAATATTTCATGGAAAGGATGCTTTTAAAAATGCCACTTAAAAGAAGGAGAAAAGGATGTCAAAAAGCAGAATGCCGAACAGCTATCAGAAAAAAGTGATAAAGTTTTAAAATGTATTTTCTCTTTAGAGTAATCTTTCCAATCTGTTGAGGTGGTACTTGGAAAAATTCTATCTGCCTTTCAAACAGAAAGAGCTTCAGTGCCCACTAACAACGCACAAACTGCCTGTACCAGGTTTGAAGTAATTTCATGATAGCACACCACATGCAGAATTCCATTTTGCCAGCAGCATAGAACCTCCACATTTCAGCTGTCATTATAAGCCTTATTGCCAGCATTATTAGAAAAACTGGAGAAGAAAGAATACAAAATAAATTATGACAGTCTTACTTTGCAGTCATCTATTAATCTTAGTGCTGGGGAGATCTCAGTTCAAGGAATGTGTCTGATAGTGAACATTGCACTTCAGGAAAGAAGTGGACCCATTGAAAGATAGGGAATTTTCCCATTCTCCTTTATCCCTTACTGTCATTCTTATTTTAGATCAGCCATGGTGGTTGCAAAGCAGATTTCCCACTCCGCCAAGAACATACTCACAGCAGAAAATGCCCTTGAAGTCTACACAAGGAAGATGTGAAAAGTAGCCTGGAGAAGAGTAATCAGAATGCAGTATCAGTTTTCAAATAGGCAAAAGGTTGCTGCAAGAAGTGACAGAAACACTGGATAAGGAGTGAAGGGCTAAAATTTCAGTCTGGGTTGGGTTAGATATTAGGGCCAATTTCTAAAGAAAGAATAGTTAACCATCAGAATCTTTAAAGGACCTGTGGAGTCTCTATTGTTGGGGCCTCTTAAAAACAAAGAAGATAAACATCTTACAGAGGTGGTTTAATTATAAACTGATCTTGACTTGAGTCAAAGAGATGATCTCTGAAGACCCCTTCCTGCCCTACCTTTTATTATTATATACCAGCTAATCCCTCAATGAGTACGAAAAAATGTCCTTTGAGCTGGAGACCACCCAGCTCCTAATATACCAAGGAAAATACTACTTTTACCCTGAGATGCCATGTTGTTCATCATAAAGGCTCTGTGTAACTTGGAGATTATGAATCTTCCACAATGAAATACATTGGCAACGCCTTCAAATTTTGCCAACACCTGAAAAAGAAAGAAAAAAAAAGCAAACAAGAAAAGAGAAAGAACTCTGGAAGAAGAAGAGCAGGGACAAACCTGTAATATTTGCTTGGGCTTTTTTTTTTTTTTTTTTTTTTTTTTTTTTTGAGGTAAAAGAGCAGAAGAAGAGAGGTAGCACTGAGTTTGCATTTGAAAACTAGCTTGGGTCTTAAGAAGGCACACAAGTTTCACTGATGGGGTTGCCACAGATCTACTTTGTAAGTAGAGAGGATAGTCTAAAATGAGCTGATAAAAAGGAAGGGAGTTGTGACAATAATTGATTAGTAGCATTGAGAATAGGGGATGAGTATAATGGAATGAGAATGAAGAAGAGCAGGCAATAAATGAGGATGAAAATGAAAAGTCAGAGGACAAAGAAGGAAAGAGGTAAGAAAAGTCGTATTAGAAAATAACCATAAATGTGCAAGTGCAACAGGGGCCTAACTCCAACAAAGATTCTGGGTTTTTTGGTGTTTCATATGTTTTTTAAGTATGCTATGGGTAGAAAAAAAGTATCCAAGTTCTGGAATGAATCTTGGCCCTGGAACCTGGATCCCCTTGACCTATTGTTTATAGTAGGTCAGAGATCCTGAGACCACACACTCCCAAGGATGTGTAAAAGCCAGTCAGCCATAGTTAAATTTTTCATGTAATTCAAGAGATTGAGAAGGCATTCTTGTATGTACCTTGTCTTCCCCAGGATACAATAAATATTACTTTCTCATGGAATCATATCCACTCTGTTGCCCATGTTCAACAGTGGATCTGGCTGCCTCTTGTGTGATGGATTTTTGCTGCTGTCTTCTTTTGGACTGACTTGAGGTCTCCTCCTCCTCAGGATTTCCAGAAATACATCCCAAAGGTCATTTGGAGAGCCTGTTTCTGGTCCTCCCTCCTCATTGTCCCTACTACCTGAAATAGCATATTCTATAATTCTGAGTTGGAAGGGCCCCATCAGGACGGAGTCCAGGTCCTGGCCCTGCACAGGACACTCCAAGAGTCACACCATATACCCAAGAGCATTGTCCAAACGCTTCTCAAACTCTGTCAGGTTTGGTGCTGTGACCACTTCTCTGGGGAGCCTGTTCCAGTGCCCAACAGCCCTCTGGATATTTTTCTAATATCCAACCTAAACCTCCCCTGACTCAGCTTCATGCTATTTCATCAAGTCATGTCACTCGTCATGAGAGTGAGGAGACAGGTAGCTGCCCCTCCACTTCCCCTTGTGAGAAAGTTGTAGACTTCAGTGAGGTCTCCCCTCAGTCTCCTCCAGGCTGAACAAGCGACTTCAGCTGCTCCTTGCACGGCTTCCCCTCAAGGTCTTTCACCATTCTCATGGGCCTTCTTTGGACACTCTGACAGTTTAATGTCTTTTTTATATTATGACACCCAAAACTGCCCCAGCACTTGCAGTGAGGCTGCCCAGTGCAGAGCAGAGCGGAACAATCCCCTCCCTTGCCCAGCTGGCAATGCTGTGCCTGATGTCCCCCAGGACATGGGTGACCCTCCTGGCTGCCAGGGCACTGCTGACCCATGTTCAACTTGCCATCGACCAGGACCTCCAGGTCCCTTTCTGCAGCACTGCTCTCCAGCCTCTCCAGTCTACCCACACAACCAGGGTTGCCCTGTCCCAGGTGCAGAATCCAGCACTTGCCCTTGTTAACTTCATAGAAGAACATAGAAAAACAACTGCACCCCTTGTGCAAGAAGGAAAGGAAAGCTAAAGAAGGCAAAGAAGTTCACACCCCCCTTACAAGAAGAAAGATTGCAACTGCACCTTTAGGTTTTTCCTATATGTCTCCTGTACTAAAGCTTTACCTTAATAAAAACTGTCAGGTTTCTGTCCTATCTCTCCTCTACTCTCTGGAGTTGCCCTATCCTTGTCTTACAGTCCCTATAATTTTAGCACTAATAGAATAGAAATCTTTTTTTCTGGGGGTTAGCCCTGCTGTTTCTAAAAAGATCCCCAGATATGGCTTGGACGAAGAAGGGGGAAGGAACTCAAACTCAAGACCAGTAATATGTCTTTACTCCTCAGAGATGGCAAGGCTGTGGCAGACACATGCTTTGGACTTCAGCATTTCCATTAAAAGAGATTTATTCCCATTTCATAAGGAGTTTGGCTGAGACAACCTGCTCCTTTCATAAAGATTGTATTCGTCCTTTTCACAGGGTGATTACATTTCTTTAATTGTGTCCACTTGAATACAAAATCCAAAATCATGAAGATTAAAGAGGAAAATAAGTCCTTAAGCTCATGATTTTTACCCAGTTGCCTGCAGAAAAAGGTGTCTGTATGTGCATATATGAGTTTGTCTAATTATACCAAATGATTCTTTACTATTTAGCCAGTTTCAACTTAATTCAACATTACACTTTAAAATAGTAAAGCTCATGATTTTTACCCAGTTGCCTGCAGAAAAAGGTGTCTGTATGTGCATATATGAGTTTGTCTAATTATACCAAATGATTCTTTACTATTTAGCCAGTTTCAACTTAATTCAACATTACACTTTAAAATAGTAAAGCTCATGATTTTTACCCAGTTGCCTGCAGAAAAAGGTGTCTGTATGTGCATATATGAGTTTGTCTAATTATACCAAATGATTCTTTACTATTTAGCCAGTTTCAACTTAATTCAACATTACACTTTAAAATAGTAGGGTGTGATTTTGTATTTGGATGGCTTCTGCATTAATAACAATTTAGATCAACATCATCAGTGGAAGTAGAAGAGGACAAAATGCTGAGACCACAGCTCCCCATCAGCATGCTTTCTGAGACTCGAAGTGAAGGGCTGAAAAACGTATGAAAATGATTGCCACAAAAGAAAATACATGCATCTCTATGCAAACATGCAATCTACATAGTTTTGCCCTGAGTAAGGTGTTAGGTGTGGCACACTTACCCGGTTGAGCAGTAGCAAGTCCTGAACAACTATTCAGTTAGACAACTGTGGTGTGGAAAGAAAGCTCTAAGTGGGTGCAGACATCTGCTTTAATCCTTGCAAGGCTTCCTGAGCTTTATAAATTGGCTTTTGTGTAAATGAAAATCAGGCTGTGTATTTTCTGTCTGGTGTGGTGTTGAGTGCATGTTCCAAAAGTATTTAAAGATTACTTCTTTGTTAAGATACAGAGCAATATTCTTGTTTTGTCTACCTGGAAGAAATGAGAAGTAGTGCATGTGGATACAAGCTAATTCTTTTTACTTGTTCTGGTTCATTTTATTGCAGACAACAGTAACATTTGCTGAAAATAAGAAAGTAAAAAAAATTGTATCTTATCATCCATAATCCAGAAAGACATTTATGACTGCCTGGATGCCATCCAACCAGTAAGTAGAAAACAAACAAACAAAACTACTGAGATAAAAACAAACCAGAGAAAAACCTAATCAACTTAAGAAACATAAATAGATATCCAATGCAGGCCAGCACGCTTTCACTCACCATGTGGATTTTGCACCTGAGGACCTGGTAGAAAATCTGGGAAAACATACCCAAGGCAGACTGTGTTACATATTGTGTATGGGGGAAAAAAGGGATATCACTGCCTGAAAAACGTCCAAGGCAGTACAGTGAAATTGTGCGGCAGTGGCAGAAGAGGTTCTGGGGAAAGAACTGAGTTACCACTGTGTTACAGGGGTTGGTGTCAGAGGAGGGAGGCCAGCAGGAATTTGGGGAATACCAGAGGTGGCATGTGCGGCTCATGGAAAATATTGCCTCGACAAATCCCTCTTTTTCCTCCTCCTGATTTTTCCCTGCCGCTGTTTACTCTCCCGCCTGCCTTCTCCCGGAGCTCCCAGCGCCAGCGCAGCGGCTGCCGGGGGCGCGGCGGGAGCCGCCGGCAGAGGGCACAGGGCGCCCGCCGGATGCGCGGCTGCGCTCCCTCCGCGGACGCGGGCGGGCTGCTCGTCCGGGGGGTGTCTGCCTGGCGGTTGTATAACCCAAAGATCATTAGTTTTCTATTAGAAACAAAGAAACAAAAAGTTCCTGTCTCTACGCACCGTCAGGGTAGGCTGAGTGTTAGGGCACAGGTGAGAAACTCGCTGATACCTGACAAGAAAGCGTGAACGTGACTGCCCTCCATTTAGAGCAGCACACTCCATCCTCCCCTGCTGTGGCCTTTGCGGCGAGTTGCTCCCTGAGAAAAGTTCCACGATGGTGTCACCTGATCTGGAAACGTTTCCCTGAGCTTTGAGGTTTCACGGCAAGGTTGCGCTGCGAGGGGTCAGCTGTGCCGGGAATTGTGCGCTCGTACCCGTGAACATCAACATCAGCTGCAAAGCTGCTAAGCACGACAGAGAAGGAGGCTTGTGGCACAGAGCAGTGCAAGCTGTGCAGAGCACACGAAAGAGAACCGCCTCTCTACCTGTGAAACGAAACTGGTGGGAAAAGGCAGGCCTGCAGCAACTCCATCCTTCGGCAGAGCCAGCACTTCCCAATGTGAGATCACGCAGCACCAAGGGAGCAGAGAAGATGTGACCCTCAAAGCACTGAGCTGGCTCTTGCAGAAAGGTCTAAAGCTATCACACTATCCAAGCTACAGAAAAAGGTGTGAAAATGTGTTTTGTCTCAGCCTTTACACAAGTCAAGACTGCAATTTTACCTAAGGTGGAGGTTTTTCTTGGGATGGGGGTTTTTTGGTATGTTTTTTGGGTTGTTTTTTTTTTTTTTTTTTCATCTAACAATGATGATGGAGTGGCTGTGTATAATACTGTAAAGATTAGATAGTCATACAAAAGAGTGTTTTAGGACCACACATGTCCAAGAAGTTCAGTGATAAGTGAATTTGTCAAAAGAAAGATCTGGTTCCTGGAAGCGGAAATGAGTTTCTAATTCAGACCAAATGATTTTCAGCTGGAAATAAAAAGGAAACTATATCAGAAGTCGAAAATAAAAAGTTATTTGATAGGTGATTAAGTGTTTTAGTATTTCATTTGAAACTGATGTAAGTTAGTAAGTTAACAAAGAGTGGTAAATAACCTGAGGACACAGTCAAATATTTTCAGTGAATACATCATTGTGCATTTACCCAAAATGTCTTCTTGTTTTTCTTTTAAGTCAGCCCTTTATAATCCTCCAAATTTGATTTTTGCATTTTCCTTTAATTCTGAATTAATTTTCCCCTATTTTTCCAATTCATCAGCCAACCAAAACCCATCCACGAGCACATGTTTTTAGACTCATAAGGGCTGTGTGAAGGGTGGCAGTGAAAAGTCATTTTGCCATCACTGTTTATTTTGGTTATGTAACTGGAATAAATTATATTAGAAATAAATTTATTTGCTGACATAGCAACAACAGCAAAAATTATTCTGTTTCCAGTCCCAAATATTAAAAAAAAAAGAAAAAAAATAGTGTCCAAACAAAAATGATAAGGTGCTTTATTCATTATCCTGAATTTTGAAACAGATTTATTCCACCTTAATTTCCTCCCACCTTTTTTCTTTTTAATGGAAGATGGGGTTCTCGTGAAATTCTGTTTCTCACGTCCATGCTTTCAATAAAACCGCAAAGTGAAACAAGACAAAATTGACAGTAAAATTACAAAATAAAAATCAGAGGATCTCTTGGAGAGAGAAAGGTTGGTTTCCCTAATACTGAATTTAAATGTTTTAGTCTTAAAATTAGATTATGGGTAATGCAGCCATCCCATATTCAAAGTATTCTTGTACCTTGTAGCTCTATGTGTGGATATCCAATACATGTGGGTTTGGGTGGAGCAAGAAGAACAACTAGTTTATAATGTCTTGTATATATAAATAAGGAAATCCAGTTAAAACAGCTGAAACCACATTTGTGTTTAATGAACAAGCTCCCTGCTATGGTCCTTTCCCTCACAGAGATACATAATACCTATAGAATGAGGTTTATGCCTGAACCTTTTCATGTTGAAGAATCATTGCTTCCTTTACTAGCTAAAGTGCAGACCATCACGTAACATTTTTGCAAAGGCTTGCTTTTTTTTAACCTGTGGATTTCCTCACTAGCTTAAAATGCTTCATTCAAAAGCTAATTTTCAAAGTGAATTCACATGAAGAAATCTATTTTAAGGCATTGGTTAATTCAACATCAGTGAAGTGTGGAGAGAAACAAAAATGAAGTCATTGTTCTTTTTAAAATTATTTATGTCATATTCAATGGTGGGGGAAATTTTGCAGACCTCTCTTTCTTTTCTCAATTTTATTCCAACAGATTGGTGCACTTATTAATTCTTATGGCTTTCATTAGTTAAATGAAGATGATACACAGTTCTCTGTTTCCTTTTCTGGGGTCTTTTTCGTCTTCTCTAAATAATTTCTCCATCTGGATGCATGCTCAGCACTTGCTCTGAATCCCAGATAAAGCAGAAATCCATTATTGTCGTCCCATTTGTTGTCTTTGTGTGTTTGGATAACTGGTTTAAGCCACAGTCATGCAATTTATTTTATGTGGACATACCCCAGAACCAAAGCAGTAAACAGGGAATTAACGGTGTATTCTAACACAAAAATTAGAATAAGCATTCATATTTCCTGTGTTTAGGCATGCTCACACTGGTGATTTTAAATTTTTTTTCCTGTTACAATCTGGTATAGCTGAAATTTGGATGTATGATCTGGTTTCCCTTCAGGTCACATGTTATGGAAATCTTCTTTCTAAGCTAAAGTTGTCTTTAACCATACTGCAGTTTTGTTTACAGTCGCATTGCACATGTGACTTTTAGTGCTCTTTTTTGTGGTTTGCAATTTCTCATGTGATTTTAGGTTTTAAAATGTCTGCCCTATTCTCATGTTATCATGCAGTGCATAGTCAGTGCAAAGTTTTATGCTTAGCACATAGAGCAATTCGTCTCAAAATTACATGTTATTTGCTTAATTTGGTATTTCTATTTACACTAACTCTAAATACCCACTTGGATCTTATGATCAGCTTCCAATTTATTTCTACTGTTGCATCCGGACAGTTACTATTTCTGTCTTTCTGGATTTTCCAATGTGTTCATCTCATCACAGCTGCACTGTGGATTCACATTTCCAGAATAATGCAAGTGTTAAAAATATTCTAAGTCCTAAGTTTTATTTTGTGTGTGAGAGAGACTTGAACACTGCAGATCTTAGCTTCTACGATCTTAGATCACTCAGGGAATCCACAGCCTTGAGCAGCTCTCAGCACAAGCTGACAAGGCACTTCCTCAGCATCAAATAGTCTGTGTGCTTGTATGTTTGTGGGCAAGATGGGGACAAACCAGTGCCTGCTTTGCTGCCTATACCAAAGCCCTGAAGAGGAAAACATTTTGCTTTTGCTGTTGGGGCAACTTTCCATGCAGAATGGCAGGGTGGGAGGCACCACTTCCTGGCAGCAGTAAGAGCGTGCTGATCTGACACTTCTCCATGTCCTTTTACATTCTGACTTCTTTTCTGTCAGGACAGCTCGAGCCCATCCCTCAAATTTTGGACAGCAAAATTCAGTTTTGGCTATATTGTCATGATGGCAACTCTGCCTTTGAGGCAAGTATATAAGCTATTCTTCTGAAAAGCAAAAAAGAACTAAGCTCTGAAGAAGAGGATCCACAAAAAAAACCCACAAAGAAAGAAAAAGCTAAATGAACCTCTTCAGCTTACATGACTTCTCTCATTATTGAGTTAGCAAATAAAAAGGAAGTATCCATGTGTTCTCTAGCAGTTTGGCCAAGGTTGAAAGAACAGAAGAACAAAGGCATGATATTATGGTGTGGAGCAAAGGAGGCTTTAAAATAATTCAGGAACAAATGTTAAAATGTTTAGGCTGGTCTCTGAAAAAAAACATAAACCTTTTAAAATAACAAACACTATAGCAAAGACTTTATGAACAGGATCCAGAAGCATGATTCTTGCTAAAATTACTGGGAGCTGTGCATCTACCTTTGTAACAGCTTTGAAATCTCAGTCTATAGTATTCCTTGTATGGCTTTTCCTTCATCAGGTATATAGGAGGGCAAACATTTTCTGTGCCTGAAAACACAAGTAGTTGTCTGTCCAGAACTACTGGAAACCATGCCAAGTTGTCTTAAGTGCTAGATAGGCTCTACAACCCGTACTAATTCATTTAAGAACAACTCGGAAGTGTTTAAAGCCTTGTAAAGGAAATTATGGGGGCACAAATGTTAGGCTTTTATATGTTCATTCAAAAATGTACAAGATTCCTAGTGCATTGTAAAATGAAGGAGCAAGGAAGGCCAGAGTCTTTAACCATCTGAAACAATCTAATCATCCTCTGGAAATGCACTGTTTGAGGCGACTATGTTAACTGACAATGGAGAGATTAAATAAAGTCAGGCTGATAAATCCCCTGAGTACTACTAACATATTTGTAATATCATTGGAGATGAGTAGTATGACTGGTGTCTCAAGTCTAAAAGCTATGACATTCAGATGGAACGTAATTGAAGCCTGCCATTCCAAAGCCCTCAGTACATGTTCAGATATTATCCATGCAAATTTTACAGCCAAAGATTTGCATTAAGATAAAAAGTAATTCCTCCATTGGCTGCCTTGGGATCCATGAGAGAGCACAGGAAGAAATAATAATTGATTTGTGATAATGTATCAACCATGTCTTTAACATAAACAGAAACTGCTCTCTCCCACACTTGACTTTTACACCAGAGATACCCAGTGAAGACCACAGAGTTGTCTCAGAAAATCATGTGGGATTTTCAATAGAAAAATCCCTGACTGAAAGCAGTCAAATTTCAGCAACCCTTCTTATGCACAGACTACCAGTTTAAGTATCACAACTTATTCCACCTCTGTGAGAGCTCAGAGAGAGGTTGGTTTCTGATGACACCAAATACATCAATGATTTAGTATTTAAAGTATGGATACATCGTCCCCAGAAGCTCACTGGAAGACAGTGCACACTAGAAGTAAAGACATCATGAACTTCTCCAATTCCATATAATTGCTTTCACATCATTTTAGATGCCTTAAGATAGACACCCAGGTAAAAAGCACAAAAAAATCATTCTAGTTTGAGGGGACAAAGCCATATGAATGCATTGCCTTTGAAAGCAGACTTCTGACATAGGTGACAGACACAGATTTTTTGGTATGTGCTTTGTTTCTTCTTTGACTCTTGCAGAACAGCTGACCAAAGTTAAGCATCTAAACAGAAAAGCCACAGCTGTTCAAGGAACTCTATCACCTCTACCTTTTGGGGGATTATTTGTTCTAAATATCATCAATTACAGATTCAGTTGCAAGCATTCACCCTTTTTTAATTCATCTTACTCTTTGAGCTATTCAACAGTTGTTGGTAATTTAAACAAAGAGCTAGCTGAGTGGCCCTTGCATATCTGAAGGACAACCATTCAGCTCATCACCATTTCTGCCAACCACCCATCTCTGAACACAGGAGAGCACACACCTTTGAAGGAGGTACTCATAGCATTTGTGAAAACATGACTCAAACTCAGACGATTCTCTCAAACACAAAACCCTGAAGCCACTCAAAATTACTGCATATATTCCTGGAAGATTTCACAATGGGAATAAAAGCAATTCAAAGTCAACCAAGAGGCAAAAATTATAGAGTATGGTCGCTTGATTTTAATTCATCAATTCAGTCAATGCAGTTCCTGCAATAAACCTATTTTCCATCCTAAAAAGCCTTAAAAATACTGGATTTTGATGTGCCTGCCTGTCAAATTATATTTTATATTAACAGAGCTAAAAATGTTATGGTGGTGATCTAATACTCTCTGCATTGGTAGAAATTATCTTACTCTTCAAAAAAAACCTCTCTGTCCAGCTTTTCTGGTAGGCATCCACATGGGTTTTTCTTGATCTCTCTGGTTATTACTCTGAAGAACCAGGACCAGCTTCAGTAGGGCCTCCAAAGAACCCTAGAGCCTCACTGACCAACCTGAATACCAATGACTAACTTTAAAAAAGATCTTGAACATTAGACCACTGGCAGTTTAATTTTTAGAGTTACCATTAGTGATTATTGTTAGTTTATATATATATTGAGCTGTTGGTATATAATCTAAATATTTTATGTGTATTAGACATTATCTTCATTCAAAATATTATTTATTGCTCTGTATTTGAAGCATGCCATTAAATCAGTGCATTCATTGTGCTCCTGCACAGGAACTTTAGAAAATAGCATCCTCCAAATAATTTGTTTTCTGTACTGCTTATCTCCAAGGCAGATAACTTGGATATGAATCTGTTTTCTAAATGTGAAACACAGGGCAGCCTACAATCATCATGACTACTCATCAGTCTCTTCAAAGTGACCCTACTAGGAGACAGTTCAGAAACTTAATTTTGTTTAATCCCCTGCTTTCTCTTTGGACAATAGCAAATAAAGGCTCCAATTATAGAGGTGTTTGTTGCACAGTCAGCTTGTTCCCAAAGGTCTTGGTTCTGCAAAGTACAAGGAATTTTACCGTTGCAGAACCACTGCAATGCTTAAACACTCATTTAACTTCAAGCAAGCAAACCTGCTGATTTCAATGGCACCATTGGCATAACTATGTCTTGAACCAGTGTACAGCCAATAGTTCTGATTCAGGAAAGTGCCAACACACACCCTTGGTGTTACTTATAATCAAGAAAGCCCCCTTAGCCTGAGGTTAAGCAAAAAACTTTTGCAGCATTGATTATCCATGAGAGAATGCTGGTGTTTTACTACCAAGATGCCATAAAAATATAATACAGAGACAAAAGGCATCACACAGAGTTACCAACTCAGCAACCTATCCTAATTTTCATATATTCCAAATGCTAATGAGATACATTAATTCATGGCTGCAACTCAGCATAGTTAAAGGCAGATTTGAATTACCTGTGGCAGTTATCTCCTTGCTTACATTCACAAACAAAGACAACACTGCTGCTACTGTTCCCTGGGACCTCACAGCTCTTTTATCCCGCTGAGCTTCTTTGCAAACCAGGGATCTTGTGACCCAGTTGCAAAAGACCCTGCAGCTGATCTCAATTTGAGAACAAGATGAACTACAAGAGCATAACAAAAACTTTTGGAGCAACATGAGAATATTTTCAGAAGCTGCTTTGAGGGATGGGTCTCATAGGGAACTTGGAAGGACCTCCAGAGATAATTTGATTGTCCTAAGGCAAGATTAGATTTAATCACATCATTCTTGACTAATGCATGTTCAACCTGTTCTAAAAGACCTTGAATGATAGGTATTGCTCCTTATATTCTCTAGGTAAGCCTGTACTGTGCTTCACTATCCTTCCAATTTGAATACCTTAGACAGAGTCTCAGGTAACTCTCTCTTGCTTTAATATATGCTATTATAATGGAAATAAAATAGTATTAAATAAAATCCTTCACCAGTTATGGAGAGGAATTTATTCCTCACTTATTTACATTCTCCACTTCTCCTTACTTAACAGACCTAATTCCACTTTCTTCCTATTCTGTGTTTCCTAGGTCTGTGTTTCCTATTTTGGGGACCCTGAGAACTCCATATTTCAGCTGTTTATCTGGATTCTGCTGGCAAACCCAGGAATTTGTATGAATGTGATTGCAAAGCATTTTGAAAAAAAAAAATTTGTGTGACTCCATGCAAACTGTAATACAACTGTATTTAACTACAGTATAACTATCACTCCAAAGGAATCCAAGACTTAGACCACCTTTTGCAGATGACCAGCCCTAATGAATTTTGTGTACTCTTAGAAAAATCTGTCATTGGTTCCACTGCTCTCAGCAGCTTGGTTAGAGGGGAAAAAAAAACAGAAGCAGAAAGATTTGGCTAAATAAGAATGATATATCAAAACACCCAATATTTTAATGAAAGAAACTGAATATCCACACATTTGCACTTCTGTACAGTTTTTGTGATATATATATAATTTTAAGCTGTTTACAAATAACATTTAATGCTTCAAATATTACATAATGTTGATATTATATTTCTAGCAGAAATAAATATATTGCACTTAAAAAGAAACTTTTCATTAGATGTTGCTTCATAGTTTATGTTCACAACTTTTTTTCCATAAAAAGATTTCCCTCTACCCCCTCCCCATACACACAAACACACACTTCAATACATGGTGAATGTGCTCACGCAATGCATTATAAACAACAAAGTCAACACAGCAAACAGAAGAACTGTGGTACATTCTGTTAAAGAGGTTACATCCAGTTTTTTACCTTCCTTATTTTTAAACCAAATCTTTCCTCATGTTTCTGAAGGTACAATTTTTTTAAAAAACTTGTTTAAATGTGCTAAAGGTAAAATACAGCAAACTGTATTTTTTGTCCTTAAACTATCATAAAAAGTTACTTCAGAGCTTATTTAATTCACTGCTTAGTTTTCTTTTAAAAAGTTAAAATAAAGAAAAAGAAGTTGTCATTTGATAATCTAGAGATTATATGCAAGGACATTTCATTACAGAGTAAGACATAAATCCTCTGGCTAGCAAGTAGGTGGTTAGTAAAGAAACCACATCTCCTGCAGCAGAAAATGCTCTGTAAAGAATAGAGAGAATAAAATCTCACTAAAATCAAAATTAAGCTTGCAGTGAGTGAATGTCATCCCGCTGCAGATGATGAGTATAAGCATTGTGGCCACAACTTCCTCAAAGCAAGAAGATGTGGTCTGATCTGATCTCACTGTCACTTTCACCCATATCCAGAAGTAAATTACCACAATTTATATTAACTTACAGCTTTGGAAATCTTTCCAACTTTTTGCAGTAATTTTTATTGATACTTGTGTTTCTGTATAGTACACACACATAAAGAGGATGTATTGCATAATAAAGTTGCCAGCCCAAGTGCTTTTCAGTTAAAAATGTTCATTTGTTTACTGGATATTGGTAATGGCAATGTCTTCTTACATGTGTACATGTTCATGCAGAGTCATGGCCTTCATGGATAAAACCATCTGTGAGAAATTCTGCAACTGCATTTTGAATATTGTAGTACCAAGTATGTTAGCTATCATACAACTTGCCATCCTTGAACTCATGAAGAAGCATTTCCATTAGAAACTCTGTATCTTCTTGGTCTATGCTTGTTTTTCAGTTTATAGCCACAAGAGTGCAACTGAAACCCAATGGCATTGATTTGTTATCTTTGACAGTGCCTCGGGCCATATAAAGCAATGCTGCAAACCAAAGATCTAAGTTAAAAATTGGGGGGGTTATGTTTAGATTCTCAGGTCTCCAAAAGGAGAAGAAATAAAAATCAGACAAATACACCCAAATCTGTTTTGTTAATACATGGGACGCTTTTGTTGAATTAAAGACTGGAGGGTGTCGACGATCTATGGATAAAATGGTAATTCAGAAAAAACACAAAAATACTTGTAACACTCCCAAGGAAAATCTTATTCTCTTTAAAAAGCATATTCAGGCATGTTCTCTCCACTCTTCTTTAAAAAAAAGGCAAACAAACCCTCCCCCAAAAACCCAACCAAAATCAAACAACATAAACCAACTCCAGTTTTATGAGCCAAGAAATCTCATAAAGGTGAAGAGCACTTCTCATGGGATATAAAATGTGAATTGTATTTGGAAAATAAACTCTAGATTATATTTGGCATTCCTAGCCCATCTAACAACAGATGTTCTGTACTGAAAGTGATACAATTTTGACAGCAGTACAGCAAGTCCTTAAATAAATTACTGGGTTATCTTCAAAGTGGTAATTTAATTATTTTTGTTTTGTTTTGTTTTGTTTTTTTAGCAAAAGCAATTTTGTAATTTCACTCTTTAAACAATTAATTACAAATTTGCATTAATTTTATTCCAATTGTGAGTTCAGTGTTAAAGCTGATTTGTACTTGGGTTTTAATCTTGTCTGTAGTGTTCCTATATTGTTGCCATCATTTAAGTCACTGTTCTTTATGTCAGACCTTTTTTTTAGATGACAATGTGGAATGAAATCCTGCCCCCGTTACAGTCAATAAATTTCCATTTGACTTCAATTGGGCAGGAATTTTATTCCCGGAATCACTCCTATGCTGCCCTGGGCCCACAGGAAGGTGAGAGGGGTGGGGAGCAGTAATACTGCAAGGTGGCAAGACCTCTTCACTGGATGTCCTGTGGCCTCTGTGAACTTAATCCCTTAGACGTCAAATCTATGAAACAGGTTTTGTAGGTAGGATTGCATGGGCAATGAAAAGTAAGTGAGGAATGGACCTACCTGTTGATCTCATTCATGGGGAAGGCAGTCACAAGCTGCCTTCATTCCCTTGCTTGGGACCTGCCTGTGATTCCTCATTAGTGGGGAACCCAGTGGGTTTCTGCTGCAAAGGAATTAAACCTCAGAGAGCAGCAAAAGGAGGGATGAGCACACTGAGACAGACTTGGTCTGACTTGAAAAAATCAAGCTGTAGATTTTGGCAGATAATTCTGTATAATCTATAATAAATTCATCAGAGTGGATTTCAATGAGGAGTTGGCTGTATCATGTTTTTATAAAGAGACAGCCTACTGCCATGTTTTTTCAGGTATGAAACATACTTCATTTGTAGTGAAAAGCACTTGTCTTTCATTTAGTATTTTTCTGAATGAAGCTGCCAAAATCCAGTTTCATTCTCCAGAAAGAGGCTGGAGAATTTTCTCTGAAACACTATCAAGGGCATTTCTGCATGCCAGATATTGGTGTTCTCAGAGCAGGGACTGGGACAGGGCTGAAAAGATTGTACAGTTATTTCTCCAAATTTGCTTCATGAAGGAAGGTCATATATGAGCAGCCTTTATGTCACATGTTGACCATGCCTAAATCAGCCCACCTGTTTCAAACTTGTTTCTGGAGTCATGTAAAAGCTGCCTGCTCACTTGACCCTTTCCTGATGGAAGTATCAGCAGTAAAGCTACTGGCTTGAATTCTGAACCTAACCATATCTCCTGCAACTCCAGATAAGTTAATGGACCTGCAAAAGGAAGTAGATAAACAGAATTTCTCCGTACTCTTTAGTGCATGTCATCCTACAGTCTTCATACAACTCTAACAGAAGTCAAGCAACTGAAAACTTTCTTCCAAACCTCTTCTGTAATTATTGTTTCTGTAGAGTCATATGTACTTGAAGAATTACATTCTTGTGGGGTCAGTATCACCTAATTTCCTGACACATAAGGGGTTTATATCGAAACCATTTATAAGTAGACACAACCTTGCAGCATGCAGTTTTCCAGTGAATCTGATAGCCTAGAGCAAAATCTAGTATTTGGGTACACCAAGACAAATTCAGTGTCTGACTCTGAGCCTTTTAAATACTGCAGAGCTTGGTCTGTTATATTAATTTATGGAACTCATTGTAGCAGGTCTGAACCCAGAAATTGTAAATAAATGTTCATTTTTATTTACATACAGAACACAGGAGCTGCAAATTGGCCCAGGTAATTTTTCATCAGCAGATCCAACAGTGATTAATGAGGAATTAGGGTGATACTGCAGATAACTTGGTCGAAAAGGTGATTGAAAGGGCAGATTTGCGAGGGTATTAAATTCAGTTACTGGAAAATACATAAAGAGGTCTTCATCTGTGGGATGCAAGTACTGTCCTACAGCAGAAACTGGGAAAAGCTGGGGAGGTTGTCATTGCTCTGTGTGATGGGACATGAGACAAGGCAATGGGACAAATACAGGCATGTTGCTTTGCCTTGCACTTCACAGAGAAGGGAGTAGGAGATTCGGTGTACTGCAACCTGGTTTTTACCACATGACACCAATACAGAATGGTCAAAAGTAGAGATGAATAGTGGGAAACAATCTGATTTCTGTTTTGTGACAGAAACTAGAAAAATACTAGAAAAAGGGGACAGTAC
The DNA here is from genome assembly GCA_013400915.1 of Pardalotus punctatus. Lineage (NCBI taxonomy): Eukaryota > Metazoa > Chordata > Aves > Passeriformes > Pardalotidae > Pardalotus > Pardalotus punctatus. The sequence goes on along the minus strand of VZTX01005232.1, from coordinate 61,764 downwards.
TTTGGATGAGAATCTCAAATACTAACAGCAAAAGGTCAGATGTGATTTTTTTTTAAAAAAACTGTGTGAAGTTCTGTACTGATATTTTCCTAAGGAAACTCCACCATTCTAGTGGGACATGGTAAAACTGGTTGTACAACCCTCATTTTCCTGGCCAAGGAGCTTGTATAATAACAGCCACTACCAAACCCAAGAAAATCAGAACAACTAGAAAGGTATTCCAATGCCATTCATAACAGTCCATTAATTATAGTTTGATCCAGGGCATCTATAGACTGATCTAGCCTGAAATTTTGTTAACTTGATACACACAGGCAGCTAGAAACAGGTCTTCAGTGGCAAGCGCAGCAGTAAACAAGCACTGTTTTAAAACGATATCTTGGGTTTCCGAGTTTAAGTAACAGGTATTTCCAAATCAAATTTTTTCTTTGTTATACATTAACCGACAGTTAAATTGCTCCTCCTAGGATACAGGACAAACTTCTTTTTAGACTGAAGGACAGAATACATTATTACTACTACAGTTCTGTAACACAGTTCTTTTTTTGGAACCGATAAGTGTTTTGTGAAAGAAACAAAGAAAGAAAGACTTGTTAATAACGTTCTCTTTGTGATTATAGTAGCAACTAAGAAATACTGATTTTGGTGAATATAAGCCAGTCTTAAAAAGGACAGTGGTCTTCTCCACTTTGTCCCGTTTTCAGCAAATGTATGAGATAGCCTAAAACATGCTCAAAGTTATAGCAATACATTTTTCTGTTTAGGTGCTCATCAGTCACAAGAAGAGATGAAGATGAGTAAGAGTATTGCCTTTTTCAGAATTCATCTAGCATATGAAAAAAGACTATAGACAATTAGTTTGTACACTGCTGCTTAAAGATAATCTCCTTCCGCTAGGTATAATGCACCTTTGGAACAAGCTGCACGTGACCAAAGATCCTGGGGACTTTGGGATCCATTTTGTCTGTGTTACACATAGACCTATGAGCAGCTCCAAGCTGCATGCTCTCTTCTTGTGATCCCTCAAAAGAGGAATCAATATCCACAATGCATTTTCTTAGCTGGTTTGTTACGAGTTCAGCACTCCTGCCACAGGCCTTTCAGGAAGGTCCCTTGTATTATTCATAGCAAACTTGCACATTTAAAATCTTGTGTTCCTCTTGTCTTACGTCACTCATACAAAGGGTGTCATCACTGCGGAAGAGTGACGCAGTCCTTGGATAGCTGCGTAAGGACCCTGCTGGAAATAATGGTGATACCTCGGCATGTGGAAGGATGGGAAAGTGGGGCCGCTACCTTGCATGGAGCTGGCTATAGCAGAGGGTGTAAGAGGCATTCCCAGGCGGCTGTATGGAGGCAGAGATCCTTGAATCGGATGAGGAATGGGTGTGGCTATGGAGGCAGTGCTGGTACCCAGGGCACTCAAAGACTGTGGATGCTGAAATCCCGGGAAACTGGTTGAAGAGGAAACCCAGGAACTGAGGGACAGGTTATCAGATGTTGTAAAGGCTGACCCTGCAAGCAAAGAGAAAGAATACCTAACATTGGTGCTGTGACACACAAAGCTGGTAAAGTAGAAAAAAGGGAGAAAATTAGTCTTTCACAGCACGCTAGATTTCAATGACCAGTTGTCATTCTTCCCAAATACTTCTGTCTTTAAAATGTTATTTGCTGGTTTCTCTCCTTTATTGCTACATCTTAGACAAATTTCCATTTTAAGAAGCTGGTTGGAGTGGCTTGAACAGTAAAATCAGCTTTGCACATTGAAAATTTCAAGTATTAAACACTGAAGAACCTTGTAATGCTGCCACTAAACACTGAAATATCTACTCTGACAAGGAATCTCACTGCATTACACCCCTGTTTTGAAGACATGCTTGCAGCTTTTTACATCAGATCCTCAGTAGAACTGTGTATGTTTTTTCCTAAAAATTCAGTATGGCAAAAATGCAGAAAAATGTAATTTGCACTACAAGTTTTTCTTTTTTTTTTTGCTCCAGTAAAACTTGTCAGCACTACATCTTTGCAGTCAACCTCTTTCTGTAATATAGAACAAAAAATTCTAAAAACCTAAATGTCAAAGCATTTGTTGATTTTCCAACTGTGTACAGTACTCTACTAAACAATACTAGTGCTAATTCATAGTAAGAGATGCAGAACTTGCTCTGAAGGTAATTATCTACTTTTGATCAAATGGAAGTGTTTTGTCATTTTTTTTTTAAATTTGTTTAATCTGAAAAGTTCCAAAAATTATTTCCACAAATATTCCAACTCTTTAAAACACTTCTTTTCTCAAAATTGAAGAATCATAAAAAGAAAAATGGTTTCTTAAAATTACAACTAATTACTTATTTCATGTTGAGAGTAAAATTTTTGGGAAACAATAATTTGTTTGGATAATTACACATGGCCATTTTCAAATAATCTGATGACTGTGTTGCTCTTCGTCACTGTAGTTCCTCTATGCATCTGGTCATCATCATATGTCTCATTTCTAGAAATGGGGAATACAATAAAATGCTACAAATAAAATCTTTTTATTTGTCTTCAAACAATAATTTAACTATTGTCTCATGTATTTTCTTGACTAACTTTCTTACTTTAGAAAATAAATTTGTTGGCAAGGGTATTTGATGAAATATATCAATTCAGTATTGCAAAACATTCTGAGACAACAAATTTTATAACAGGTATTAGTTTTATAAATCTGATTCAAGAAGGGAAGTTTATCCAAATTGTAGAATGAAAACATATGAAGCCTTCTATCTGTCAAGGTAAACCAATCATAGCCACATATTCAAACCAAAAGTATAAGCAAAAAACCAACAGAAATGAAAAATGCAAATCATTATTTCTTAAAACTCATAAATCTCTTATGGGATATATTCTCAAATCATTATTAATTTTTCCTCTGCTTAATGAAACAAGTAAAACAGGTCAGTAACAGGAAAAAGAAACTGTCAATTCAGCAGTGGAAACAAACTTGAACCAAATCCTGGCCCTACCACTGAACCAAATCCTAACTGCTGGGAAGTAAGGCTCTAAACTCTAAAGATAACAGAATAGTCACAGACCACAGCAAAACCCTTGACAAATCAGAGGGTATCTGAACATTACTGCACTATAGGGAAAGCAGGATGCAAATCTGGATTTGCTCGGAAGGTTTGCATTTGGCTCTGTTCCAGGTGGCTACTATGAATCTCGTGTGTGGATGCAGGCACAGAGAAATTATGCATTAAAGAATTTTCACTGAATTTATATATTTCCTATTTGTTAATTCCTTTGGAAATAGACATCTTGGGATAAATGTGATACTGTAGGCTAGCTGCTTCCATCTTTAGATAGCTGAAACTGGCTGGGCAGAGAATGCTCTGGGAGGCTGCTGAAGTAATTACAAAGTCTATCACTGCTATTTATTTCTTTGTTTTATTCAGAGTAAGATATCTGATTCTTTCTCATGAATGACTGTGAAATGTTCATAGGGCTGGAACACCTCTCCTATAAGGAAAGGCTTAGAGAATTGGGGTTGTTCAGTCTTGAGAATAAAAGGCTTCAGGGAGACCTAATTGCAGCCTGTCAGGGCTTAAAGGGGGCCTATGAGAAAGCTGGGAACAAATTTTTTAGCATGACCGGTTGTGACAGGTCAAGGGGTAAGGGCTTTAAACTAAATGTGGATAGATTTAGACTAGTTATAAGGAAAACATTTTTTACTATAAGGGTGGTGAAATCCAGGCACAGGTTGCCCAGAAAGGTACTGGATGTCCTATCTCAGGAAGTACGCAAGGTCAAGTTCCGTGGGGCTCTAAGCAACCTGATGTAGTTGAAGGTGTCCCTGCTCACTGAAGGGGCTTTGCGCTACATGACCTTTAAAGGTCCCTTCCAACCCAAAGTATTCTGTGATTTTCATGAGGAACTTCCTGAAGCATCTTTTCCTGCTCTGACTGCAGTGGTCTCTAATTGCAGTTTAGTACTCCAAAAAGTCTCATGTACCACTTTAGACAGCACCAAGGAAACGTACCCCAGTAATTCTGAAGCAATCGAGGTCTCAGAGAGTTTATAACACACCACCCAGCAATGTGTATGTATTTAGTTGCCAACTTTTATATGTACAGGGCAACATCCATCAGTTTTGCATGCAAGGTAGTTTAAAAATACATCAGAAGAAATTAAAATATCTATGGAATTTCAGTAATTTCATACAATGTCTCCTTGTAGCTTGGAGGACTTTTCCTTGTTTAAGGGCACTAGACCTAGAGAGAGAGCAAAGGCAGTACCAGTTACTTCTGTGCAAGAGCAGTAAGTTTTACTCTCTGTGCATGTCTCTGGTTGCCCAGAACAATCACATCCCATGTAGCATATGGCTCCCAGATTAGGAAAAAGTTCTTTGCCATGATTCATAATCTTCCTCACTTACTCATTTGCCATATTGCAAGCAAATGCAGAACAAAACTTTTATTACAATTAAATTAATTGCAATAAAGTATTATATCACCCTATGACACCTTTCTATGGATTCTCTACTGAAGAGATTTAATGACCAGCTCCCATACTAAGGTTCACCTGGTTCATTTTGTCATTCCCAAGGGAAGACATCGTAGGAAGAAGTTTAATTCTTGAATAGAAAGTGCTCTGAGCACTTCCAGCAATGTAAAAATTAATACTGTCTTCAACAATAACTGGCCTAGGATCTAAATTGACATGAAGCAAGGTAATCCCCCAGAAGTACGTGAAAGGATGGCGTCATACCAGGTGAGGAGTTGCTTCAGAAACTCCGCAATCTAAGGACCTGCTCTTAGAATAGATGTGTAAGAACAAGCCCACCTAATCACATTTTGCTGAAGAGCAACTCATGGTTAAAAATAAGTGTGTTTTCCCTGCACAAGTCCAAAGAGCTTATGACCAGAAACAATGCTCTTATCTTAGCAGCACTGTATGAAGTTAGAGGACAAGACAAGGGCACTGCCAGTCGGAAGACAGATAGAACTGCTTTACCTCAAGTGGCTGTGGCATATCAGGCAGGTCACAAAGTCAACATGCAAAGTATAATGCAACACAAGTTTATGCTAGTCAGCAATCCCACAGGAAGGGTTTGAGATCAATTTCCAGTTGCAAGTTATGACAGATGCAATTTCTCCAGTAAGTATCCCCACAAAGAACAAGTCTGCCTTGCTGCTACTTTTGCCACTGCTAAAGCAGACAAATTGTTTGATAAAGCATTTCAGGATAATTGCCTCAGCAGGAAAAACACCTTTAAGAGACTAAGGGATAATAATTAAACATCAATTTTTCAGGGAGTTACAGATTATTCTTCCTGAGGAGGCAAAGTGGGTTAACCACAGGCTAGTTGAAGATAGTCAGAAGTAAGTCCTCTGTTCACAGAAGGCTGGAGGGGCAGCAAGTGGCGCATCCAATGGTACTTTACAAATGGTGTGGAGCCCAGCTAGTAAGTCCTGCCAGGAGATAGGGAGTGTTAGCTTGTTCTCCACACCACAGTAATGAAGCTATCTGGTTTACAGACATTTTTAAGAAGAAGCAGAACTAATTCTCTTCTGATGGCAAAGACTATATGGGCATCTCTAAAACTGCCTGCTGAACTGAACCAGTTATGCTATTCTCAAGCAAAACTAGGTCACCACACTTCACCTCATGAGCACATTTTCCTACCTCTGCTTTGTGTTGCCTGGCTGTCATCTCCAAGATCATCTTCTCCTCCGTAGGTTCGAATGGGGGATCGGGCATAGGAATGCTTTTGGATAAGGCTCTCCACACTTTCTCTGTAAAAGGAAACAACACAGTGTATCAACAGCATCCTAATTCATTAAGGGAAATACAATGCATTTTTTTCTCTCCAGGTCACAGCTTTCTCACACAGATTCTCCAAAATTACTTAACAAAAGACTTACCTCATAGCATGACATTGGAAAGCCAGATTTGGCCTGGTTTGGTTGTTTTTTTTTTTATATTGCTGATCACCTCTTACTAGGTTCACCAGCAGAGTGAAATTCCTACTGTGTTTCCTGGATGTGGTCTCAGACAGTGAATATAAGACCAGCTCTCTTCATAAATTTGAAAATGCAAACTCTGCGGTTATTTGTGTTGAGTGATGAGTCTGGGTTCAAAGAGACACCTGTGGTCCAGCTCCTTTCAAACCAGCTTTTGCATCACACATGATCGCCTCATTTTCTGCTCTCCCATTTTTCTGAAATTGGGGGAAAGATAGATGTGTCCAGAGACAGCTCAGCTCTGACCATGCTCTCTCAGCATCAGAGTGGAGGGCAGTTCATAGCAGGAAGGCTACAGATACTACTGGTCTCGTGCCATGTCTATTCTGGGAGGTCAGATGTGTCTGCCAGGCCCCTGCCTCACTGGTAGCACAAAGCACTGAAGGCACCCAGACCATTTTGAAATGAAGGCAGGCATATCTGCATGATAAGCTTCAGAAGTTTGTAAGGAATATCCAACCTTACACATTTCCAGCAAATTTCTGTGTAAGTAGGTGGCATTATACCAAAGATGAAAATTACCTAGGCACATTTCCAAAATGGCTTTGACCTTCTGTTCCTGTTTAAGAAATCTAAGCAGCAATAGTTGTTTAAATCTGCTGTTTGATGAAGGTTTTGTCTGAATTTACTATTAATCCGTTCATGCTTACTAATGCTCTTTGCCTGGAGGGTGTGTCTGTTGCAGAAATTCCAAGGAAAAATATTCTTCAAGTAACATGATAAATCACAATGACACATGTTTTCCTTTCCTACGGAAAGTCCATTATGGTCATTTTGTCCTTGGTCTATCACTGGCATCATTACTTATGCTAGTCTCCTCAGAAAAAAATAAATAAAAAGAGGATCTTATCAAAGTGATTTACTTGTGTCAGGATTGGAAGTGGACTGAAAGCAATGGCAGTTCCTACATTGAGGATGATATAATTGGATTACTGCCTTTTAAGTGATTGAAAACAGTAGGCATATCAGGGCTATCTCAAAGAAGATTTTCGAAAGAAAAAGACAGATGGCATTGTTTACATTATGTGCTGAATGCCTCTTGAAACATTAGGCTTTCTTCTGAAGCAGAATATGAAATGCAAAGAATTTTACTTGACCAAAAGGTCTATTTCATATGAGTACAGCATAACAGAATAAAAAATTAGACCAGTGTTGTCTGAGTGATTTAGATACTGGTATTATATTATACATTCATAATCAAAGAATTACTAGTATATAAACGTCTGAAAAATAAATTTGATACAGGTGATCATCTGTATTGTCTCTATTAACTTTATTTCTAGTAAGGGTCTGCTTATAATGACAGAGATTATGGCATGTAATAATATCCTGATTCAACAGAAACAATGCAGGCTCTAGTTTTAGCAGAGTGGGCCAATTTCACCTCTAAAACATTGGATCCAATGGTGGCTTGGGGATAAACTCACCCCAATAAATTTACATTTGGATTACCTACAGGGATTTAAAGCTAAATCAAATATCCACAATTATTGCTGACTAAATTCTTTCCAGATGTGTTTGTATGCTAGACAGAGAACTCTATTATTCTATATCGTTGTCTTCTTTTAAAGGAAAAAGAGAGATGACTTCTTAGTGAACCCTGAATCTGCAAACTTTGAAACTGGGGAACTATATGGTAGGTTTATTTATTATTTATTTTATGATGTAGTGTTGCAGAGAGTATGAAAGAGGTTTTGGAAGATTAATCTCATTCATCGGCACAAGAGGCAAAGGATTTTATGGCAGAGGGAATGGTCTAATGTGGAAACTTTGATCAGGGAAAGCAGCTAATCTCACAGAAACAATTCCTTTTGTGCAGCTAAGATTTAATATTCAAAACTATCTGTGCTTATCTTGTTTAACCACATTGGTTGTTTATGCTTTAATCACAAAACACCTACTGGTTTTTCATTTAAAGATCGAGGCTGTGATTCACATCATGAGTGCAGTGTTGAGATTCACACCAGAATTTAGGCACCTGCCCCCAGAGTCTTCAGGTGGACCCTCTTCTTTCCACATACAACACATGCTGCATATAAACCTCCAAACAGACCTACAAAATTCAAAAGGCTGAGCACACCTAAGTGTGCAAAAGGAAACAGAGGGAAAAAAAAGAAGTGGTATATTTTTTCCACTCATAAAGCATATCTCTGAGTTATCTTGCAAGCACTGTTTCTTCCACTTAGAGAAACAAGAGTAGAAGTCTGCACTTTGATTTCTTTCCTTCCCTTTGCATTTCAAATGAAAGGGATGGTGGCCTCTGCACCATGCTGGAATATTCCATTCTCAGACAATATCACCTGGAGTCTCGATGGAGAAGACAGCAATTGCAACTCGTCTAATCTATGAAAACATTTGGAGTTTCCCACATTGGCTGGAAAGAGGAAGATAACCTCCACTCTTTAAAGACAGAAGTGCCTTAGGACTTCAATGCCGATATATAGGAGGAAGCAAAACTTCAACAACAAGACTTAAGTGCCTGTGAAATCTAGTTCAAAATGCAGGAACAAATATGGCAATCTGGAACACAGATTCCTTCTTGTATGCTTGTTTCCACTGCGTACAAAAGGACTTAAATCTCAAAATCTTCCTGAAAATTCTCTTTATGGAAGTGTGAACTCTTTAGGTTATCCCAAACATGGTGCCCTGTAGAGTGGATTAATACAATACGTTTTTTCAAGTCCTGAAATATTACAACACTACTACTGAAAGGGAAAGATATTATAGTTCTGTATGCAACATCAGATATTCCAATGTGGTTCAAAGGATTTATGGAAATAATTTTATAAATTACTGAATGGTAAATCAGTCTTTGCCATTTTATGACTCTATGCTCAATTTCAAAAAATAGCAAGTGAAGAGCGTGGTGGAGGTTTTTTTAAAGCTGTCTTTGAGTATTTTTCAGCACTGTTCCACAGTAAAGAGTCTGAAGAACAAAGTGACTTCCACTTACTCAATACTCAACTTCTGTCCTGTTTATTTTTTTTTTTTTGTGATCAGAGACTTGTTATCTAATACTGGAACCTAACAATTTTGAATTTTTGTGTGTCTTAGAATTCCACGGTTTCTTCTATTAGCAACAAATTAGCAATAAACTTTGTTCTGAGAGATTACAGGCTGCCAATTGAATGAAGGAAAGATGTCTTCTTTCTGTCAAATATTTTTGTGTGGTCTAACAAGTTTCAGTCTTCCAGACTGCTCTTCAACTCACAGATATCTTGAAAATACCCAGAGGAGGGGGAAAGGTACGTACATAGGCACAATATATTACAATATCTTACTATGATTAAGCTGTGCAATGTGTACAACTGGGTGGATAATACTAGGAGATGACAGGATGGAGAAGTGCAAGTTAGGGACTGAAGCTGCTTGAGAAAAAAGATCCATGTGCCAAAAGGAAAGGAAAAAACTAAGCTTGTATTGGCAAGCACACCCACAGAGAAGAGCTGAGGCAGGACAAATGTGAGGAGAGATAATAAGGAAAAGAAGCTCAGGCTGATCCCAATAATCTGCATTCCAACAGAAGCATACTTTGAGCCCAGTCCTGTCAATAAACCTTATTATGACTGAAGCACTTCTCTCCTTTTATACAAGAAATAAAACAGCAAAATTTGAACCTGATATCAAAGGATGTGAAGGGCTGAGAGAATTCATCAATTTGAAAGGATCTTGCAGGTCCTAACCTCTTGATTAAACATTTCACTCTTGCCTTTGCTGGCAAGCAATTCCAAAACTAAACTTCCAGCCAGGGATTCTTTATGTTGTGTCACTCCAAGCTGAGTCTTTGGCCTTGTTTAGTTAACAGTGCCCTGCATGTACAGAGTAGCCTCAGAGGACCAAAAGAAGATAGGAAAATGCTGATGTAATTGACAAATGGTTCACTAACACTTTACAGACCAAACCCAAGATCTTGCCATGGATTTGAACTGGGAGAGGGCAGAAAACACAGCTGACTTGGGAAGCAGATGTAGCTCTGTGTGAGGGTGCTCACTTTCTTTTGCTGTCAACCCAGATTATAGAAATTCTCTCAGGAGATGATAAAGTCCCAGATTACCCTGAGCAGGATCTTTAATCAAGATAAAAGAACAGGCCTTCTTTGTAGGTGGGAAGAAGCATCTCTGATGTCATTTTTTCTGCTCTTTTTGCTATTACTCTACTTCAGCTGTGCATGCACAGCAGCCTTGTGATCACCACAACCCTGATTCTGAAATGAATGACCATGAACCATGCCGACATGAAAGAGGAAGGCTCACCTGGCCATTGTGCAGTCAACATGGATGCTGCAACATGTGTGCATGCACCTGAAACGATGGATTTTCCTGAATTTGGCAGAAAAGAGATGGAGATGGGAAGCCTGCCTTCTCCCTTTGGGACAAGTATGTTTAAGATAATACATTTAGCTTCGGCGAAAGTGTCAGAAAAGCTAATTCAGAACCAGCTTGCTGGAGTCAGGGCTGCATTAGTGCCCATCTTAGATCTGTACCATGGCTACAAAGAGGGTGGAGTCAAAGTAATAGGCAGCCAACAATTCCAGTGGGAGCCAGGTTCTAGCTTCTTTGAAGATAACACTCTAAAGCCATACTATGGTGAGAGAGAGCAAGTGGCTGAGCCAGGCACTCTGAACTTGTGTCGTCTGCATAAGTTACTCTTTCAGGAATGGCTACAAGAGATAAAAATTCCAGAGCAGAGATGAGCAGCCTCTTAGTATTAACCTCTTATTTTTTACCCCTTGCTATCCATGTGCTAGGTACACAGAAAGGTAAGGATATCCTCAGAATCTGCTCCCTGTTCTTGGTGTCATGGGGTTTCCTTTGTTTTTTTTTTTTCTTTTTCCTTTGCAATGAAAGGCAATGTCAATAAAAAAAATTTTAAAAAAGAAAAGAAAATAATAAAATAGTAAAACTGACAATCGTGTTTTGCTTGGCCATTCAGACCAACACAAAGAAAAATACAGAACAGGATATAAAGTGTATGAATTATCAGTTTGCAGCCTGAATGACTTCTTTAGTTCTGCATTTCAAAGGTTTCCTTTTTTTGTAGCTGCCAGTTAGTATGTTTGGAAGAAAGCCCAGATAACAGAAGACGTCAGAAGTGAGGTGAGGTGAAGACAGATGGAATAAATGGGCTGAGAAGGCACAAAAATAAACTTGTCGGAAGTTGCACTGTAGTAGAATTTTTTTTTTAAGGGAAAAGATGACTAATTTGTCCAAGACAAAAGTGCTAAAAACAAGTCTGTAAAAAAAACCAAAAAACAAACCCAAACAAAAAAAACCCAATGAACAAAACTCCCCTCAAAAAAACAACAAAAACTACTCACCTCCCAAAAAACCAAAACGACATAGCAGGAAGAGCAAATACATTTCTGTAACAGCAGCTATGAGTGAACAACATATGCTGTCAGAACCACTGTTCAGATATCACTCAGCCTTTGTGTTCCTGTTGCTTTTATTTGCTATTTTACATATGCACAAACATCCAGGCATATTAATTTTCTACATACACTTGCTCTTACACTGGTAGATAAATATTAGAGGCTGACCATAGCAACATAATTCAGGTTGTGGATGGTCCATGGTATGGACCAAATCCTTGAGCAGAACAAAGTGGTTCTGTTCCACTGCTTAGATTAAAACTGAACCAGCCAGGGACAAAACAAGGCCCAGAGGCCACAGTGGCTCATGTGACCTGGCCCAAAATCTAATCCACATCCCCCAAACACTTTCACATAAAATCAAAACTACCAGACAAGTGTAGGATGCATGCATTACTGCAAGAATATGTACAATTTTCAGAAAGAAGGGAAATGAGTCTTGAATTATGAAAAATCTGGGGTTTGATGATTGTAGAAGAAAGAACAAGTGTACCTCTGCAATGGTGTTTACTGTCACCCTCTCAGTAAAAATTCAGCAATCGTAGATGGATGTGGCAAAGAGCTGGATGCATGGATGTGACAAAGCCTGGCTGAAGCCATGATATCAGAAAAGTAATGTCAGAAGAAGGGGCATGAAATTATCAATATACTCATTCCACTTCTCTCAACTGCAAATAAAAGTGAGAAAACTATCTTACATAGCCAGCCCCATGGAGCTTCACTTCAGCCAGTGGAGCAACAATTTCCTTCCAACTGAAGACAAAGGATGAAAGGTGATGACAGAGCAGTACTGTGAAACAGTTACTGGGGGAAGTCCCTGGAAAACTTCCTTTGGGATGGAAACCATAGGTCTAATCTGACATCATCCCCTCCCCTTATGCACACACTACATCTGCATGAGTTGATTGGAAACCACTAGAATAATAAATAATTTTTATACCATTTTGCACAAGTAAGAAGATAGAGAACAGTAAACGTAAGTGGAAAATGAGCTAGACTATGAGTGCTTAAAAATTTGGGAACTAAAGAGGATTTTACTGACACAGGGGGCTTTCTGCTGTGTGAAAAGGAACAGTTGCCTGGCTAACAACAAGCAGAGTCAGAGCAGCCAGATTTGAAGGGAATAATTCAGGTGTCTAAACATAGGCAGGTAGTGCTTTCAAGATTTGCTAAGGCATCCAAGCCACCTGCAGTGTTCTGGAAGGGATGCAGAAAGTACAGACAATCCACCCACCCATCCAGAGCAGCAGCTGAAGTCTGGAGTAACCTCAGCAACATCTGGAAGAGCACCAGGCATTCAGGTACCAGAGTCCCTGGTATTTCTCTCTAAATTCAGGACTTCTCTTCTTCTCTGAACCTAAACATCAGAGATGATATCTCATGTCTGGTTAGTGACATTCACAGACTGAGAACTAACTAAGAATAAAAGATCAGCTGGGAGTTTGACTTGTTGGAGGGCTATGACAAAGCCCTACTTAACCATGGATGTGTGGGTAGGTCATAGAGCATATATATATTTCTGGCAATTGGCAGGAGGATTTCAAGAGTATGGGATGTTCTTCTAGACAAGGCAGTAGGAGTGGGGAAGAGGGCAGCTCTCCGGGGTGAGCACGGAAAGGACGGGAGAGAGGACGCTGCACACAACCCATCACTGAGCACGTGTCTTTGACTGATCCTTCAGCAGCAAAGTGCCTGTATCCAGGCATTAGCATAAACTTTGCTTACAGCCTTGTGTATGATGTATTTCCACAACTCAGAGATGGAGCTCCTCAGGGGAAAATCTGGAATTTTATTACCATGCAAATCCAGTTAGGATGCTACTTTCTTACTTCCCCATCCCCCCATCCTTACCTTTTCTGCCTAAAAATTACTTGGGTATGCAATGATACTTTTCCATATGGCCTCTTGAAGTATGCCAGAAGCATTATTGGACTTGTGCAGATGGATATACTCACTATACTCTCCTTAATATCTACAAATCCATACCCTGAACCAGCCTATCACATGCTGGGTCAAATAAACAAATAATGTTCAGATCATGATTATGATCTGTCAATTCTTGTCTGATCATTATTTTACAATTCAGTAGTTCTGTTGTCTCCTGCTCTTGAAATTATCACCTTTTTCACTGGATTTTTTGAATGGTATGTAATTATGATGGTTTTATTTATCTATTTATTTTTAACAGGCTAATTCTTCGCTACAACTCAGAAGATAAATTCAGACTCAAGATCAAAAAAAATTAATCAGTTGGGTTCTGCCCCTGCACCCTTTATGCCTTTGGCAGTTTTTTCTTCAGCAGAAATGCCTCATTACTGCATTTGGCATCCCATAGCCAACACCACAGTATGCTAAGCTCCACATTCTGGTAATTGCTGCTGAATGCTCTGTTTTTTCGTTCACAACCACTGTGGGAGCCTTTTTATAGTGGAGGAGATGTAAATACCATGTAAAAAGATCAAAAGGTGAGTCAGAAACTTATCTAAATCACAGTAGCCCCAGATAAAGTCTGCCCTATTGCTATAAATAGATTACCACAAGTAATGTAGGGAAAGGGTTGATTGTGGAAGGAATCTTGCATCCTAATAATAATCTGGTATATACCAAACTCACCAAAGATTTTTTCAACAGTTAAAAGGTTTGCATATACCTATGAGTACAAGTAAACCATTCCATGGTATTTAGACAGGAACAAAAGAAAACACAGGCATTTCAAAAGTTTTGCTGTTGCCTACCTCCTCTACTGTTGTGCAAATTTCACTACATTTACATATATTATTTCAACTCCAACACATACAATACCAACAGATTTAATCCTAAAGGCATTTGCAGCTTGAATTTCTTACATAAGGATCGTAAATCTAGAATGGGAAGCCTGAAATCATTAAAGTCACATATTTATAAAATCATATTCAATTAGGTTAAAAAAGTGCAATTTCTGTCATCATGTCATAAAAAGATGTGTTTTTCTCTCAGATCTACTATAAAGAAAAGCTCCCTATATTGTTACAGATAGAGGCTGTTTTCAATCAGTTACAAGAAGCAATCCAATTACTGGATGGTTTAGTGCAGTAACTGACTCCAGACTAATTTAATTTCTTTAGGTCTCTAAAGATCAATTGATCTGATTTGTTTCCCTCCCCAAAGGCTGTTTAGGAAAAAGCAGGCTTAAATACCTGGAAATGAAATACAAAGCTCTGTACATTTTCACACTACTTAGGTCATTTGGAAAAGCTGGAACTTGGGATAAATGAGCTCTGTCTTGGCCCCACCATCACGGGATGCTTTACGGGAGGCCATTAGGATCACCACGCCACACTCTAGATTACCCAAGCAGGCCTGCTTAGGGAGCAGCGCAGGTAAAGTATTTTCACAGCTTCTAGATAACTGTTCATTTTCAAGCTCTGTGAAAATGTGCTTTGGCTTTCATAGACTTTTCTCTAGCAAATGAGTATTTCTCCAGCAGTGATCTTATAGAAATTACTAAGTTTCCAACTAGACTGTGCAAGAGCCATGCAGTACTATTCAATGTTCACCTATTTGCAATGTGTGTCTCAATGGACATCAAGTAAGAAATTCTCCTGTTTTTATATCTCACTTTCCTACTTCTTTTGTTTTGTTTCAGATCTCTTTAAGCAATTTTGCTGGTGCTAAGGTGAAATCTATAGAACCAGTGGGCACTTAGAGAGTGATGTCTCATCTGCCTAAATATTTTAATGCCAGAACTGAATAAACCCCCTGATATTTCTGGACCATACTGTATGACTTAGGCAATTCTCAAACAGTCACTTACCAGCCCACTTGCATGTTACACTTTTGTTATCTCATGGCTTGATGTGTTGTGCAGCAGATTTTGTATTTTTAAATGCTATTGTAATAGTAATCAGGACTAAGCTTTCTAATTTAAGTCAAAATCAGATGTTACCCAAACTTGGGCTCTCAAAACCAGAGTTTTAATGTAATTTTAATGCTTTTCACATTCTGTTCCTTGTATTTCTTGTAGACTTTACATTTGTCTGCCTTATCTTTCATGGCAACATTTGTGCCTGGGCTCCACTGCCTGTCTCAGGCTCTATTCTTACACTTATCAATAAACAAAAGGGCACTGCGGCTTATGCTCAGCATTTCTGACTCCATGCCATGTGCTGTTATAATAAGATGTCCTCTGGAAAAATTCCCCTCATATCCAGCCCCATGATAGTCGGTTCATCTGCACAGAGGTAACTAAGTTTTTCTCCCAGCTTATCTGTTCAGACTCTTTCCGCCCTTGCAAAGCTGTGTCATTAGATGTCTCCTGTCTGTAAAGCAAGGAAACCTCTTCCGACAGGTCCTCCTCCCTTGACTACTTATTGTGTACAAACCTGAGCTTTGGGTATTTTTTACCTCCGTATTCTCTCAATATAGCAGGCTATGCTATTTTTATTAAATTTGCCTGGGTTTTTTGTTTGTTTTCATTTTCAATGAAGGTTTTCACTTGAGTAACAATTTTCAACAACTTTGCAAGTGTGCTTTGCAGCCTACAAGTTTTCTCTCCCCGAATTATTGTTCTTTTACCCATGGATGTTCTTTTACTCAATGGATCATTAATGATCAGTCACTAGTAAGGTGTAAAAGATACCACTATTTCCTATCCATGGATCTGCTTAGATAGATGTACTTTTGAACTGCTGCAAAGACTTTCTCCAGCTCTGTGGCTATGACTTCATTGAGAAGTTTGTCTGCTGTATGCACCTGTGAAAAATGATTCACAGATACATCTGGATATCCCCAGATAGGAGCCTGGAGGGTTCTGGCCCCTCCAAACTTTCTTTCATGATTGTGTGCTCAGCGGAAAAATTGGATGTGCTATATCCATCCCCATCTAGTTCTCTGCCAGCTTAAAGGACACAGGCAGCTTAATTTGCTTCATTTGCCAAGGTATTTGACATGATATCGTAAAAATGTGACGTGCTGGAAAGCTACCAATAGATTGAAGTTTATTTCCTAGCTCAGCTGTGTGTTAATGCTTCTGTCCCTATGGCAGCAGTTGCTTGTAATGAGCTGTACACACACAAAACAGTTTCCAGAAAAAGCTTTCCCCTGATGCAGCTTGCAACGCAACTTTGGTGAAACAAAAACGGCATCTTTGTTGTCAGAGTGGGAGTTACGGGAGTCATCCTGATGGCAGTAATTGCTGATTCAGTGTCTGGGACTGATGAAGTGAATTTTGGGACCTCTCCCCTCTCTTTTCCACTACGTTGAGCAGTGGGGAGCTGTAAAAATGTTTTTCACAGGACCACTGCCCTTGTTCGCCATTGACCCAATTCACAGCCCTCACCAGGATTAAATGGCATGATAAGAAAAACGCTTTTCATTCTGAAGTTGTAAAACTGACCCTCTTCTCCCTTCAAGAAGCCCCCTGAGGAAGACGAATATATCAGCCCCAACTGGAACAGATGTCAAAACTCAAACCAGCTCTTTCTTCATAAAGTTTATAAGTATTTTTAAAGGAGGTGGAGGAGTCTTACTATATGCAGCAAGATAACGTTAAAATGCACAGCTTCTCAGGAGTTGAAAGGATGCTTTTCCTACAAACCCTCTCTTCTCTTTATCTTATCTGCATGGAAAGTAAACAGAAAGTCCCCATTACCTCTCTATATCAGTGAGTCTGGAAGAGTCACGGAATCCTTTAGCAAAAGGGTTGCTGTCAATTTTCAACTTGGTTATCTGGGAACATAGAAAAGAGCAACATTACACGAATATAGTGTTAAGGTATTGCAGTGTACAAAGTGTTAACCAACCCATCCCCTGTGACTTCACTGCTAATTTTATCCATGTGCCCTGTGCGTGTGTGCTGCTCTTGAGACACTGCAAAGCTGAGGAGGCAAACCAGGGTGCATTGCATATGTGGCAATGGAAAGACCAAAGGGCACAGCAGGCTGAGCCTTCCTGTTGCCCCGAGCAGGAGGAACCCACCCACGTACAGCATTACAGCTTCCAAATACTTGAACAGCATCAATCAGGTTGTCTTTTCCACAAGCAGTGCAAATCACCCTGCTAACAGCTGAGCCTGCTTGGTGGAGCTGCACATCAGCCAATGCAAGCCCAAACGACCTGAAGCCATGGCTTCAGTTCAACACCATCTTTTTTCTTTTACTGGGATGGAAATGTTCTCAGCCAGGCCTACCAGCCACCACACAGGAGCAGTTTAACCGGTTTTGTATGAAAAGAGGCTGAGGAAAGGAAGGAAAAAGGTGGGGAGAGCTCAGATTTAAAGTGACAGAGCCTGGATTGAAGGAGTAGCCCCACTGAAACTATCACAGTCTTGAAAAAACAGAGATCATGAATAAAAACTTTCCTCCCTTCATCAAAGGCTGCTGTAAACCTGCCCAGTCATTCAGTCAGCCTTTCCATTTTGACAGAGAAACCATTGACCAGGAATCCCTCTGGCCCCAAAGCATCTGAGCTCCCCTTATCTTTGTAGTGGAACTTTTCAGGCATATGGTGGTGGCTTTCAATGTGGTTTTTTTTGAGGAGTGGAAAAAAAAAAAATACACCATTGTTCTTGTGAAATTTTCTATCTATCCAACCAATTTAGATTTGGTGAATAAAACCTGAGACATAATTGGAATAGTTGGATTTTCCAGCCATACTTTTTCCAAGAGATAAAAATAGAATTGTAAGTGGGAGTTAGAGCTTGATGAGAGAAAACACAAGACCCATCCTGCAAGGCAGTGAATGCCACCAACTCTAGATTAAGTCCATGAAAATCAACAGCTCTCAACATTTCATATTAAGGGGTTTTGTCAGCCTGACTTCCCTCAAAAAAAGCCTGTATTAAAGAGGCCACAACTTCACTTTTAATAACTGGGCCTCAAGACTCAGCAAAAAAAAAAGAACGCATATTTTCCAAATCCTCAAACAATTAAAGAATTTCAGCAAACAAATGTATTTCAAAATGGCGTGACTTCTCCCCCCGAAAAAGAAAAAAAGAAGAAAACTGGATTCAACTTTTAATTCTGAGAAAGAGGTCTTCTCAGAGGCAAACACAGAGAGGAAGGGACATGCTGACAAAGAAAAAATCTGAGTTTTTAATTAATAGTATGCAGTGGGCTGGTAAAACACCATGGACCAGAGTGCTGCTCAAGTTTGAGGCTGTCTCATCACTCAGGTACAACTGGTACAAACAACCCTGAAGCCTTGTCACAAGGACCTTGAACAGCTCATAAAGTTAGTTATAGTCTCACTGTACTTCCAAGATATCCATAAGCCCTCGACTCACGGTGATGTTGCAGAGTGGCGACTTAGTGCCTCACGTCCAGCAAATATTTTTATGGCAGCATTCCGAAAACTACCTCAAAAAAAGGCAAGCTCTAACTAGTTCCATTGACTGAGATCACCAACACACCAAGCCAACTGCACTACAGAACAATAAGTATGTCTATTCATCTCTTGAGCATATTTTCACCAATCAAACTTCCATCCTCCTGATATTAAAGTTTTGGTATGACATCACAGTAGAAACTTTTTGTATCCACCAAAGCCAGATGAGACTCACTATCATTTATGGCCATATTTTTCCTGAGAGACTGTCTCACAAACAATCAGAGAACATCTGCTAGAAAGCATTTTAAAATGAAATCTGACCTACAATTCAACTCTGTGGCAGTGGTTTGACTGTTTAAATAAATGCATGCCCTTTAAATCTTAAATTATGAGATAGTTTGTTGAAAGTGTAATGTATTTAGCTTTTATCTAATAACCTCCAGAAATGTAATCAATCCCTCCTTAAAACAGTCCTGAAAGAAATGGCAAAAATGAAAAAAGGCTCCATTTTCATTAGTCATAAATAAAATGACAACATCAACCTCTAGGGGTTCCGGAGATGTTCCATTGAGAAATTTTCCAGGACTCAGTGTATGTGCTTTGGGAAGGTTAGTTTAGAAGCATCTCTAGTGTAAATATCATTGGTAGACACAAATCCATCCTACAGAAATAATTTCCAGGTTTAGCTGGTTTTGTGCCTGTTACTATTTTGCTGGTTTCTAAAGAAAGTTATGTGGAAAAATCTAACTGCCTGTCCAAACATTATTTTCTTGAGATTGCCAGGTGCTGAGTGTGTTTTCTACAGCATTCAGATACAAATCTGAGTTTAAATCAATACATTAAAATCTTAAAGCAGGGTGTGGGGTCTGTCATAAGGACAGACTTAATATTACTAATATTATGCTCAGAGCTTCCTGGGCCCCCTAGTTTGATTTTATTTTTTAAATAATCCAGCAGGTACATTAACTCTGTGATGATGCCGGCCCACATGTTTGGACAGTGCTTATATTTTTCTTAACTTGAGGGAACTAAGGAGTGAAATAGGTGGTTTTTTTAAGTACCATAGTCAGTAAGTCCTTAAAGCACACTCTGAATGACACTGAAGGCAGCAACATATTTCCACTGACTTGAATATTAAAGCCCAATCCACTGTCAAGCAGAGTCTCTGTTCTCTGATTGTTTATAGACTTCCTAAAATTACTCATTAGCAATCCATTGTTATGATCTCCTCCATTTTGTATATATTATTCACTGGCATGCAAATTGAAATTCAGACATCTGGATGTAATCTGGACAGCCTCTGAAAAGCATATCTCTGAGTGATTTTCCTTACGTTTGAGCCTTACAGCTTAATTAGTCAACTTTTTAAGCCCATGAAATCATCATGTACAAACCAGAATCTCTCTCAGATCATGGCTTGTGGCATGAAAGATCACTGCAAATAAGAACAGTTCTTTAATAAACTATAATTAGAAAATGACTAAATGTAAATATGCAAGCAGCTTTGTATAGACAGAAGGGAAGACAAAAGAAAACCTCTTACTTGTAATTTTTACTCTCATGAATAATCCCTATGGCTCTTTGAAGTCTGTAACACTGTTGTATATTCAGGAATTACTCATGAATGTGAGTAAGATGGGCATGGAAAGGTAAGTTATGGCAGAAATTTTCCTAGTTTAGATTGGGCAGAAGGGGGTTTTCAGCAGGGTGGGATCTAGTTATATCTGTGGAAATTATCAGCTCTACTCACCAGCTGATTCTGGTAGGCAGTAACAGCAGTAAAAACTGTCTCTGGAAAGATGAATGTTCTGAACTCTTCCGATTTCAGATTTAGCAAAGAAGCCGTGTGATCCTTCTTCTTAATGATGTGGACCCTTGGCTGGTACTTGTGCATGGAGTTCAAAATGATCTGCAAGAAAGAATGACACAGCACTGTCCTCAGAGGGAGGTTGACGGGGCCCTCAAAGGCTATAAAACCATAGGGAGGAAAAAGGATCTAATTAACACTGCAGGGGAAGCATCTGAAATCTAACCAGCCAGGGGCTGGTTTTCAGAGCAAACTCTCCAGCTCCTTTGGGCAGTTCCAGGAAATGAAGGTGGAAAAGCAGGCATCCCAGGAGCTAGTCTCCTCTCACTCCTACACTGCTGGTAAGCATGAATTTCTTGAAGGATAAATACCTGTTCCTACAGGTGAGGTGTTTTTCATACAGAATTAGTTACTGCCAGAGTGTGCCCTGGTTTGCAGGTGTGAATATGTATCTTCCGAAAGGCAATGGCCAAGAGTCCCCACTTGCAAAAATGCACAGGTGCAGAATGAAAACATTTACAAATCCCTCAGAAAAAAAAATGATGGAAAGAATTAGACCCATCCAAAACCCTACCAGCAGTAGCAACACAAACCATCTGACCAAAAGTAAAACTCCACGTAGCCTTTCACTGTGGCAAACCTTTAAAACAAACTACTTCATAGACGATCTTCACCGCAGACTACCAAAAATGAGAGCCAGGAGGGAAACCAGCATGGAACCCCCAAATGACCAGGTTTTGCTATTCTATCCCCATTAATAATTGTTTACGAACTCCCAAAACAATTCTAAACCTAAGGTACCAACCAACCAATTTCAACATTCACTGCAGTCAAACCAAGAGTCCCCCTTGCTTCAGTTACCACTGGCTGGAGGCCTGTTTGGCTGCCTCTAACCACAGTATTACAATATAAGAATTAAATAGAGAGTTCAGCTCACACCAGCCCTTGTTTTGGATATAATCACAGTCACAAGACAAAATTGGCAATGGTGTGGGTGGTTCTATTTTGCAGGGGCCATAACGACATTACAGTCAGCTCCGTACATCTGGAATAGCTAATGTGCATTCCTCAGGAAGCGTTAACTTCAGCTGAAACATAGCAGGAGCAGTGCAGTATTTCATGCTAAATCAATGAGAAAGGTTGCACATTGCATTGGAGTGAAGAGCTTAGAGACAGCTCTATCATGGCTACAATTTCCATCAGTGTTTTTCTTTGCTGCTCCTTTGGGGCCAAATATTGCTGAGACTCACACTGGGACTTTGGGGGGAGGCACACAGCAACAAGAAAGAAATTACAATGACAGGGAACCATCATCCTGAAAGTGTTTTGTGTCTGCTTTAACCAGCTCAGGTCCTTTTTCAAAGCACTTCCCCGTTTTGTACAGGTACACACACAGTGACCACGGACCTTACCTTTAATAGTCTTAGCACTTTTCTGTCTCTTTGTAAAATCTTGTCTTGTCATCCTAGTTACTTAGAGCGCTCTAAGTAGATGCAAAAGACTTTTTAAAGCAGGGTGTATGGATGGTGATGAGCTTACTGAGGGGCTGGCCCACAGACTTAGGTGCTTTCCATTGCCTTTCATGGCCATGATACCCACACCAAGGCATTACATCTGAGCAGCAGTCAAGCGGAAGGAGGAAAAAATTGTGACAGAGCAGCTCCCACACATGCCCTTTCCTTTCACTCCTCTCTGAATGCAAACTGTGATAAAGAAACCACATTTCTCAAACAAGACCACATAATCCCGTATGAAAGTTTTCCAAAAACTAAACTGCACATAGATAACATTCCCTGCCATGGTGCTCCACAGTGCTCATTCCCACCAGAGGCAAGTCTGGTCACTCATTCTCCTCCTGCATGGTGCAGTTATCAGAAAATCCCTTGTGCCAGCTCTGTGACAATCCTGCTGGCATGTCCCAAGAGACATACATACACTCATGGCAGCTCCCCTGCTCACACTTGCTGGCAGCCACAGCCCCCAGCCATCCCCTCCACCTTCGTGCTGACAGCCTGCAGTGGGGAAGATGACCAGTATCCCTCCTTACAGGATCCTGATTGCTGTAAGGTCAGGCAGGTTTGTAGGCATCTGGCTCCCACTGGCTACAGACCAGTCACCAGAGGCAATCTGGATGCCAGCTGCAAAATTACAAGGTGGTTTTGAATTCAGGAACTGTGCTGTGAATGCTGCTTCTATATTCACCAAACAATAGCATTTCCAGGTAAAGTTTTCTTTCTGAAAACATGAATGCTCCTAACTTCTGCCTGATTGACTCTGAAAAACTGTGGGCATAACTCCTTGTGGCTATTCCAAACCCCCTGCTTTCCCAGTTACTTATTAAATATGTTCACAGCTTTCCATTTGCTTTTGCAAACATTCACGTATTTGAGTTTTGCTACTGTAAATGCCAAAAAAACAATTACAATAATGTAAACACTCATGGTTCACCTAGCCATAAAGCAGAAGTGATGACACTCCAATGAAGGGCAACCAAAAGTCCTAAAGAAAGCACTCTGTGTGAAAAACATCACCAAAAATCTGGGGGGAAAAAGTCACATTCATAAATATTTCACAACCACAAAAATGGCAATTACTTGCTTGGCTGTAAAAATCTAGAGATAGGAGCCATTTCCTTCCTCTGGTAAGGATATCTGAAAGTGTTTCCATGGAGCAAGCTGTATGTCATGCACACAGAGATAAAACTTCTTCTGCCTGATGCTTGGGGAGAGTATGGGCATAACTATGGGGTTATGCATTCTGCTGAAGGTACACAAGCAGAAACGCTGGCCAACTCCAAAAGTCTCAGAATAAGAGAAAACAAATATATGCTAGAATGAACAAATGTTTCTCTTCTCTTTAGATTCCTTTTCAGGAAGTGAACCACCCTACAAATAAACCACAATTACCTTAACACCCATAACTGTCTTCTGGAGGATGAAGAAAGCATGCAACTAGAACAAACTGGAATCAGGTTGGATCCATCTTCCCTACCTGTAACTAGTATTTAAAGGTGTCTTTTGGGTCATCAAAACTTCCACAGGAGCCAACATGCATTATCAAACATAATTAAAAAGTGAAGATTGGCTCTTTCAAACTGAAGGGACAGATTTCAGGACATGTTTCAATTCTTCTCTTCTCTTCATACACAGGAGTTCAGAAATGCCACAGGCCATAGCACAGGGGCCCCTCCTTAAAGGCTCCAGAGGATTGATTTCTTCCTTAGTTCTACTGATCATCTAATGATGGTATTCACATAGCTTAAATAAGGCAGCTCGTAAAGCCTGACATCCTAATTTGGAACATAAACCCCCACAAAATATTGAAAAGGGAGTGCTCTGTGAAGGTGTAACACCTGTCACTCAAACCTCAACACAGGATCAAGCCTTCAGGACTTATCCTTAACTGAACACACAAAACTTTCCATTGTTGTCAGCTGTCCAGAGCCTTTGTGTAAAGAATGGGATCAACCTCTGCTTCTCCGGAAATTAATGGAGAGGCTGCATCTCAAACTCTAAGGATCATTTTCTCCCACTGCCTGTATTTGAGACGATTACATCTTGCTCTGCTACATGTCTCTGTTCCCGACAGCTCCTCAGACCTACTTCTGCTTCCTACTCCTCTGGGCTTCTGGGAACTGCAGCACCCCTAACTAGCTTGCAATATACTGCTGCAAGCCCTTTATTAGAGGCACACATGGCCCCTGTTATGATGAAAAATGTTTCTTTTTAAGTGCTCACGTATACTGCTCTATCATCACTTGGTGATAGAGCCCACAAATCTTCAGCTTTGCCCTTCTACAGATTATGAAATAAAAGAGAGGGGGAAAAAAAAATACATTCTCCACTAGTCATGAAGGGAACAGTGGTGGGAACTGGATTCAAGAACAATATACCCACAGACGGATCTCTATGAAAGAACAACTCAGAGGCATCTATCTGGGCTTTCTTTTGCTTATTTGTTTGGGGGTTTCAGCTACTTTTGTTGTTGTTATTTCCAGGATGTTTTTTAAGTGATCATGGCTGTGATTCAATTCTCAGTTCTTGAAATGAGTGAAAATCCTCTTTTGGATGAGAAATATTTGCACAGAACCCAGCACAGACAAATGGCCACTGCCTCACACAGTCCAGGCAATAAACACCACACTAGGGAAGGGTTTTCTGATACATTGTATTCTGCAATTATTCAGCTGTAAAAATTAGTTACCCCTACACATGCTTTAGCATTCAAAATCGTTCCTCTCTTCCCAGCACCTCATTTACCTACATTGCCTTTATGCTCGTTCTTCTGAACTGAACTGCCCTGTTCTCAGCCAACAACTCTTTCAAATCCCTCCCCTTGCTCCCTCTGCTTTCCCTGAGAGAACCACCAAGCCCAGAGGCAACAATTTTAGCTCTTTCTTTGCAATTTGGAGGCACTACTTAGTCGTTCAAGCACTTTACAGTCACTTTTTGGGAGAAGACAGGACAGACGATACCTATTCTTACCGCCTACCACTAGGCAGTCAGGTAACTAAAGGAGTTGTCCCCACTGATGGAGCATAGCAGGAGCCCATGGCAAGCAGCTCTAAATCCTATTTACCATCTTCCAGCCTCAGGGCTTGTGACAACAAACTGGTACCAATCAGAGCTGGGACCTGTATCACTCAGTGCTCCACCCTGGGGCATCTTGACTTGCAGTTAACCCAGAGTTATTTCAATGGCAATTGAGGCACACTTATTTTTTATAATTCAATAGAACTTCCTTTGGTGTCCGGTCAGTATTTTCTTGTGCTTCTGTGCCCCTACTGGGATGAGTCTGGAAGTAGAAGAGCTCTTATTGGTGGAGCCAACCCTAACAGGTTGCCTGAAGTGACCTGTAGGAAGCTTCCAAGCACACATGTAAAAGCACATGAGTTTGCTGGCCATTGCATGCAGCAGAGCACGCTGCCAAGTCACAGCAAAATGCAAGCAGAAGCACATCAAAAGGCTCATCTGCCTTCCTTCTATCCCTTGTTCTGATGCTCAACTCCACCCTGAACTTGTCCCTGATGGATGTTTTGCCTCCAGTGGAAGTAAGAGCATGATTTGAACCATTGATCCAGGCTCCACCTTATGAATTTTTTTTAAAAATCCTGATTTAAAGTTGTCAATTTCTCAGCAACAGAGGAACCCAAAAGGACCCTTAAACATGTTAAACCAAACACTTTCAAGCTTCACACATCTTCCACCACTGTGGTATGAAGGGCTGGCTAAGAGAAGTGTGATGTGGGGGCCATGGCAGCCTTTCCCTGCAGCATTCTCTCTCCTGTTTAGCCCTGTGGCACAAGCAAGCAATTCCCTGGTGATTTCTTTTCCCTTTCCCACCCTTAGGGCTACTCACATGGCCATGCTGATCCAGCTCATTGTTGGTGAGTTTGACTTTTTCAAAGGACACCATCTGCTTCAGCAGTTGCTCTCCTGTGAATGGGGAGTCAGGGTGCACATACAACCTAAAAAACACAGAGAAAATGCCTGCTCATAAAAAAATCTCACCTCTGGGCTTGTGTGTGGGCACCACCTCCACATGAAGCTAAAATGCACATATCATTTTGCTTTCAGGATATTCAGTGGTTTCACGGACATCCTGAGAGCTTAGGGTAATACAAATCTGCTACTAGAACATGACACCATCTCCCCCAAATTAATGAATTCCTGAAATAAAGCTATTAATGAAGGGCAGTAAAGCAGATGACTGATTTAATTCACTGGAACATAATTGAGAATCCTGTGCTTGAGTGCTAGACTGCTCCTTAACCATACCTATTATTTTATCCCGTTATCTGAAATGGAGACATTAACTAACATTCGCTGTTGTGTCTTTTCCCAAGTGAAAAATTGATCATGTCTTTCCCCACAGCTGTACTAACAAGCACTTAAAATAACAATGACTACAGCTCCAAGAGAAAAAACATGGTGTCATTACAGAGATAATGGGGGAATGCAGATAAAAATGCATTTTTCTTTATATGTAACATTAAGCCGTGATAATGATTTTAACCTGCACTCGATCACACATTCGCTGTGGTGACGTCTGTTTATAGGAGGTTGAAGGCTACAGTCCAGCACAGTGGTCTGACATGAAAAATTAGTTGCAGCTCTGCTATTAACAATCCTACACTTGAGAAATTAAGCAGAAGAAAAGGAAGCAAGAAGACATGTAGATACAATGATATATACATTATGACTACACTAATTACAAGTGCCATGCTATTAAAGAGCAATGATTTTATAGAAATAATGTATTGCTGAAAATTATTAACTCAACTGTTCTTTCATGATGGCAAATAAAGAACTGGACTAGACCTTCAGCTAGTGCAAAGCAGCTCTGTTCTGCTTCTGTCCACATTGGTTATCACTCACTGAGGGCCTGGCTCTTATTTTGGGTGATGTCTTTGGCCACACAAATGAGTTTCTTCCATTAGGTGGGTGGGGCAGCACTGAGCTGCCAGGTTAGGAAGATAAACATTTGTCCTTGTTGTTGAGCTACGATTTTAGAATGGAAAAACCACTAAACGGTGGGGCGTAACTCTCCAATAGACCACACTGATCCCTAATCAAGAAATGCCCATACTAAAGACGCTGGGGAGCACAGCCCTGTTGCTCAAAGAGGAAGGAGATTTGATCCTGCATTCTGTTTTTGCCAGCAGAATCCCCAAGACACAGTAAAACTAAAGTTTTACCGGCACAGCTCGCTTCAGATGTTCAGGATGTTTTCCTTACATTGATCCAAAGCACAGCTTGGCTGCTCTAGCTATGTCCATGGAGGGATGCTGAGCCAGGATTCCTGTCACAATAAAATATTCCTAGCATGCAGGCATACTTACTGCTATCATCTCTGCTGATTGCACTGCAAAGCTCATAAAAAATGATGATGTGTTTGAAAACCCAGGACCTGGAACCATGTTATGTCAAAAGAATCTTAGCTCTCATGAAAACTTACTTTTCCTTCCTCTAAAAAAAAATGTGAAAATCTCAATATTTAGAGCTTTGAATTAGAGAAGGCAAAACAAAAAAGTCCCAAACATGTCCCACAACTTTTCAGCCAGCCTTGTGTTAATTTTTTGTGGAGCCTGACTCCTAATTTTGAATGTCTGGATAGCTAATAATGTTTGCTGTGATCACAGAGTGTTAGACTCAGCAAGGTTTGGCTAATTGGGTCCAAAAAGCCAAAGTATTTCAAATATGTGCTGGGGAATGAGTCAAGACCTCGCTGTGCTGAAAAGCTGAGCACAATTGTTTTACACCATTGCTGGTTAATGCTTGGCACTGCTCTAAAACTGCCAAGTGCCTGTAAGCAGAGCGCTAACAGGAAAGTCATTGAAGGATGGGCACCACAGTGTCAGTTACTGAAGTGCAATGATCGACCTTACTTTTCTTTACCCCTTACTTTACTTTTCTTTAGCATTTGCTACACCCTGTTGATCCCACAGCAACATGGGGCTCCACCTGGGGAGCTACACCAATTTCCCACAGTTCTGCCACAGCCCGAGCTTGAACACCTCAGGGAAGAGGGTTGAACACTTGACAGAGTGATTTCTGAAGCAGAAGTTGTTGGCAAGACCTTGAGAGCGCACGAACAAACAGGTTAGTGAGATAAACGTGCGCATTCCAGTGCAGCACACGAGGCTTTCCCAGAAGTTTGCACGGGATCCACTGCCTAAGGCCAGCCAGAGGTGAGGAGCTGCTTGCTTTGATTCACAAAGGATTTAGGAGCCATATTTGGGTGTGAATTTTCTCCACTGTATATAATGTTACATGATATATGCAAGGTTTGGGTACTGCTTCTATCTTGTGTATTTTGGGATGCAACACTGCACTCCCTCTATTTAGTTTAACAGATGGTCTGGTCCCACATGCCCCATGCATGCTACTTTTATTTACCATAATGTCTCAAATAATTTGCAAAATAAAATACCTTTTAAAGGTTTCCTGCCTCTAGTTCTCCGTAAGTGTGTAAACACTATAAATTCATTATTATAGACAAACACAGTTTTAAAGAAAAGTTACAAACTTTTGAGTAAAAGAAAAGAGACAAAAAATGAAGAGGATTAAATAAAGGTAAATACTGAAACTCACTGAACTGATGTTTCACACAGTCTTAACAATGTGGAAGACAAACAAAATATCACAGAGAAACGCTATCTCCAGATAGCACTTTAGAAGATTTACCAGCAACTCTCTGAAAAGTATTTTTATTTAAGTGTTCGTTGCAACATAAACTTGATCATTGCAACATAAACTTGTCTTCAACATTGACAGCAGGAAGACAAGGATAAAACTGGTTTTAATAGAAAGTTCCCTGAAGGGCTAATCTTTCAAACAGAATCACAAAATACTTATTAATTTGAAAAAAAACAAAAAACCCTACAAAACTGTCTTAGTGTTGAAAGTTATTTTTATAATGGAAAGAGCAAACAAGCGAACTGGTTCAATCCAGCAAAGTCTTACACCCAGGCACACTGAAACTCCTGAATAATTCCTCTGATGTCACTGTGCCTGTGCAGATGCAGGCAGTGATGTGTGTGGGGAGGAAGTACCTTGTTACCAGTGCCCAGACACTAAACACACATCCACCTCTCACGACACTCCTCAAGCAGGGAGAGCTAAAACCCTGTGTTTGGAGGACAAGAAGTCATAACTTCATTAAAGGCTTCTGTTACTGGAGTGGGACTAAACTCATTTCAAGATGGGAAGAGAACTACTTTTAATCTGTGCAAGCAAGACTGAGGCCTCCCACCTCAAAAGATGCATTAACGCTCTAGAAGAAGGACTGGTAATGCAAACATTGGCATGCTGAACCTCTTGACATCCTTTTTCTCACCAAACAGAAGTATAAGGAGGACAAAGTGCATAAACATACATGTTAGTACCATCCACACAAAGAAAAAGCCCTCTATGCCTGTGCTCTGATCAATAGTCTGTTTAACTAAGCATCCTGAAAATGAAACAGAAAAGGTGTATGTTTACACATGGGGGCAAAGCATCCTGAAAATGGAACAGCATGGGTATGAATTTGCACATAGGGGCACTGATTTGTTGAGGACCCCAAAATGTCACCACAGTACAATAGCAACAACTATTAAACTTCAAGAAGGTTTTATCTAATAGTCAGTAGGAGGGCAGTTGCTAATTATTCCAAATATCAATCCCTTGTCTTATGTTCTAGTATTTCCTTGTTGAGTGAGTCTATGCCAGGAGAGTGTGAATTAGAAATCTATTTAAAGGTATGCCAAAAGGGGTGTAAACAGAAAAACAAGGGGAAAACTCTGCCTTAAAACTATTTCTGTTCTTCTGTTATTTCTTCTTTTGATGCTGACTCCTTTGGAGCAGGATCTGTGTTTTCTCTTTGGGTTTTGATCATTGCCCATTACAATACGTCAAAAGAAGCCCTCAGACGTTAACCACATTGCAAAAAGGAGTTTTTGGCCATGAAAACAAAGCAGACATAACTCCTAGGTTGCTGTCTTTAATCACAGCTTCTCTGCTTACGCTTTTTGTTTGTTTACTTCCCTGAACAGCCTTCCAGAGATCGCCAGTCACCAAGATTTCAGTTCAACTATTTATATAAAGTAAATCGTGCAGTATTTGGTGCCTATACTCACACACCAAAAAAATTTGTTTCCATTCCTTATGTTTCACTTATAATTTCTGCCTCTGTAATAAGCAAGTTCTTAACCCCAGGCTAAGCCACCTGGAGCAGATCTGCGTTTCTGCACAGAGCCCTCCGCAAAAAGTTTCTCTGAAGCCAGAGAGGCATCCGTGTTATTTCCATATCTCCAGCTCTGACTCAGCAAAGCCTTTCGACATGTGCTTCAGTCTTGCTGGACTTGGGGACTGAAGTAGTACAGAAGTGCTGGGTTGAATACGATGAAGTGTGGGTCTCCTCTGAAGTGCCCTCCCACTCTACAGCCCAGCGCTGCAGCCTCAGTTGCCCAGTGCTTAAAGGAATCAGTCATTAATTGCATTAACGGAATGACTTAAGAAATTAAATTTCTGCAGCATTTGTTTCTGTATAGAAAAAGGATTTTTTTAAGAGAATGTATTTTACAGAGCATTTTTTCTCTGATGTCTCAGAATAGATCATGATTTCTTAACAGAAAAAAAAGTAACCATGCTGTAAAACTGATCTGTACTTTGCCTGCTGCCTAAGAGATTATTAAAATCAAGAATAAAATTATTGGTTAGCAAATGCTGGATATGTTACAGAAATAATATCATTTCAAGCATAAACAGCACTGAACTATAATTTATTTATACTTCGGCTTGGCTGGTGGTGCCTGGATTGCTTTAAATTATGAGGTCAAATATTGGTGTGGCAAATCCAAGAGACAATCAATTTTATTGCTTTTTTAAAGCTTTCTTATCTGAATCATGACAAACTTCATTTTAAAAAAATTAAAACCAAACAATATGTATAAAAGAACACTTAACCAAATTCTGCATTCCAGTTCTTGGAATATTCAGTATAAATCAAACCTCAAGCAGAGATTTGAGGCCAGATTCTGCAACACAAAAATTTATCA
This sequence comes from Pardalotus punctatus, assembly GCA_013400915.1. Taxonomy (NCBI): domain Eukaryota; kingdom Metazoa; phylum Chordata; class Aves; order Passeriformes; family Pardalotidae; genus Pardalotus; species Pardalotus punctatus. The sequence goes on along the minus strand of VZTX01005232.1, from coordinate 30,739 downwards.
GAGTTTGTAACCAACTGTTGAACGTGGACTCGAAATCTCAGAGCACTGTTTGCAAAAAGAATGGAAAGATTAATACAAGGTATTTCTTGGGGGGGGGAGGTAAAGAGAAATAAAAAACCAGCAATAAAATCTACAAACCTTGCAGGCAGAGGAGGGTCAGCTTTTCCAGCTACTAACCAGGAAGACCTGTGGTAGGCATATCTGTATCTTTTATTGTCCACGGGAACTATATCCATTAACACGATATACTTGGCCTCAGGATCCACTCCCGAGAAGGAAACCCTGATCGTAGGAAACATCCTCCTGAAATAAAGGTAAATCAGAAAATAAATACTTGGATGGAGAACAGAAATAAGTGAGTTTCTGAAAAGCTGCTAAAAGTAAGAATTATATTTAAAGCCCCTGAAAAAACTGAAAGCATCTATTGATTTTGCTTCCACATGATGGAAGTTAAATCTTGTGTCTCTCTAATAAGGAGACAAAAAGTAGCTTGAAATCAAAATGATATGGGAAGCAAAAAGAAAAATATGGTAAAAGTGAAAAAGTAAAGGACAAATATACTATTTGCCTTTCAGTTAAAAATACACAACGGTTTCAGAAAATAGTTGTAGATAAGGTAGATAAATCTTTAGAAACTTGGATTTTCTTTTAATTATTTATTTTTATGGGATCCATGCTACTGTAAGGGAAATATTCCATAAATTATTTCCATTATTATTCTCCCATATTTTATATGAGTGTTCTTTTAAGCCTTTGAATTCTTTTAAGAATTTTCAGACTAAAATCTTTCTTTTCTGCACTAAACTTTTGACAAAATTCGCTTTTAAAATGTAAGGTTATACTGTAGACCAGAAATAAATAATTTTTAACAGTTTACAATTTTGAACTTTAAATTAAGTGTTTTATACTACTTTTTTTAAGAAAACATATGCTGATAGAGTTCACCAGTCAGAAAAAAAAAAAAATCTTCAGGCAACTACATTAATAAAACGTAACTTTGGGCGTTAAAAAAACGAAAAAGACATTTGGCTTCTTCGGACTGAGTCTGACTGACCAAAAGCTTGCCCAAGAAGAACTATGCCCAAAAAACGACATGGTTTGAGGTGACAAGAAAGCCCGGAATTCTTTTGCGCATTTTTGCAGCCGAGAGAAAAGAACAAACCAAACCAAGCTCTGACTGAATCACTGCCCCACGACTCCGCGTTTCCCTCGGTCTGTACCAACCCAGCCTCTCAAAATCACTGCGGGATTTTAGTCACAGACCTGATTATTAGGGAGACAGCGCTTCTACCCCGCCGCCAGGACGCCCCGGGTGGATTTCAGCCGGCCCTGCCGCACCGCACCCCGCTGCCGCCCCGGGCCGCCTGTCCCTCTGCCCCAGCGGGGCTCCGTGCACCGCACCGCGCATCGCACCGCCGGGCTGGGCCCGCCGAGGGGCTGCGGCAAATACGGGGCTTCACCGTCCTCCTTCTCCCCTTAGCCCAGCCGTGCTGTTCTCCCGACACAAAAAATTGCGGGGTTTCGGTAACTTTGCCTTTTTTTCCCCGCTGTGCAAAGCCACTTTTTGCAAGATGCCCAGAAGAAAACTTCGGGGCTGCCCAGCCTTACCTCCCGGATTTGGTGATGATCATCTCGGTACCCAGTTCATGAAACTTGTCCCAGAGCTCTTTGGTCTCCAGGCTGCAGGAGATTTTGGCCATCTCCTCGCTGGGGATGATGGGGGTGGTGGGGATGAGGGGCTCGGTGCACAGGGAAGAAGGGCTGCTGCTAAAATCCCCGTGAGGGTCCAGGCTGGATAAATCACTCAAAGGCTGGGCGCAAGAGGATTTCTCAACGAATTGTTCTGCAGGGTTTGAGGAAAAAGAGAGAGAGAGAGAGAG
>VZTX01005232.1:0-26322 GCA_013400915.1 Pardalotus punctatus | reverse complement strand
TTCTGCCCGCCCGCGGGGTGGGGAGGGGGCGGCCAGCCCTGGGGACAGTTCCTCGCCGCCGCTTCCCTTTTGAGCACCCCAGCCCCGCTCCTCGCCGAGGTCCCGCTGCAGTTCGGGGTGCGCCCTCCGCTCCTCTGAGCCCGAGGGCGGGAAGTGGGGGCAGGCCGCGCGGCCGGGGGTGCTCCCGAGAAGGTCCCTAGGCTATTCGCTTTGCCGAGGCAAGAAACGGCGGAGAGGCGCTTGAAAGGCTGAAATGAAATTGCGGATTTTTCTGGTGCGTCCGTGTGAGCGTAAATTTTCTGTTTTACATTCAAATATTAAAAGACCACAACTTTCAAAGCAGCCGTTTTCGTCGTTGTATACTTTCTGCTGGGGACAGAATGTTCCTTAAAGCTGATCGTGCTTTTGGTTTTCCTGGTCCGGATCTCAAATATTGTCATCTCGGTGAGATGTACTCGCCCCCACCTACTCCAGGTGAGATCCTTGCTGCATTCCCTTCTCAGCCAAACCAGTGCGTGGGCCGCTGATCCCACAGTTTTCTTCACTACGTTTCATGGGCTCCGCCAAAATAGATGGTATCGATCAAGCACATAAGACAAAGTCGGAACGGGCCGATGGTGTCAACGACCAGATTATTTCAAGTCAATAATTTAAGTAAGTTGCTCATTCCTACTCTTGCACACATATAATGTAAACATACTCTCACAAAGAAATAAAAGCGGGGAGTTTGATTAAACTCCTTTAAACAAAAATATGACCGAAACTATTCGCTAAAACGACTCACAAGAGGACGTGCAACTTTGTCTCTGAAGTTCCACCTTTTAAACCTAGAACAGAATCCAAGAACTTTCAGTATGTCAGGCTTGTGCCAAGAGCCATATATACCTGGTGCCACTCCCGTTCCTGCTGCACTTCGTTAATTAATATGGAGAAACAATTATACGGGTCACCCTTCACAGCCCGTGAAGTGGGGAAGACAAAACAGTGCTTTATGGCTTTGAGATCAGCGAGAAACAACTGGAGTTTGCCCTTTTATTACCTAAATTTGCTAATAGAATACCTATCACAAAGGAGACGCGCATATTTAGAAGCGCCTGAAGCCCCTGGCAGAGGATTTCCGTGTGGCCCACAGTGGTCTGGGGGCCCGGTCTCGCCTCAGGCATTAGGGGGAGGAGAGGGGCGAAAGGGGAGAACCCAGCCAGCCCCATGGCTGGCGAGCCGGCAGGGTCAGCCCACGAAGCATCGCCTCTTGCTTGACACAGGGAAATCGAGACGGACGGTTCCGCCGACATCAATCTTAAGAAAACAAACAAAAAGCCCCCAAACACTTTTCTACTTCATCCCGAGGTTCATCCCTCCAACTACGGGTCCAGTTTCCCTGCGGGACAGCCCCGCTTCTGGGACCCCTCCCAGTGTGCGAGGGGCGGCGGGACGGGAGTCCCCAGATCCCTGACCGGCGATCCCTTGGCCCTACCCGAAAAACAGGGTCCGGCCTGCCTGAAAAGAAAGACAAAGGAGGGTACAAACAGCCGGGGAAATTATTCTCTTTACCGTTTCTCTGGTGGTGACAAGGATGCCTAACTCTCTTTTGGTTTCTTATCTACAGTATGCGCCGCGCAAATAAGGATAATAAAACCTACAAGCTCCCGTCAAAGTAACAGCGTAGATCCTACCAAAAAAAATACAAAACAAAACAAAACGAAACCAAAACCCAAGAAACTAAACAACCTCTCTTTTCCCCTTGCTTATTTCCGTCCCCCAGCAGTCAGGTCGTAACATACCTGTCCGTGGCAGGGGCGCCCCCAGTCCATCGGGGCTGAAGGGAGAGGGGCGGCGGGTGGCGGTGGATATTTCCGTGCATTCGTCTGGGAAACACCGGCTCAGCCCCGGCAACTGCGGCAGCTCCGGACCGGCTTCTGCTCTCCCTCGCCGCGGGATTTCCAGTCCCGTGGGGCGACCGGTCATTGCCTTGGGCAGGGGGAGGAGGACTCGGCCGCGGCTTGGGGAAGCCCTGAGCGGTGAACAGGGCAAAGCGCGCCCGGGCGCGGAAAGGAGCGGAGGGGCGGGCAAGGGGCGACCGAGGCCGCAGAGCTGGGACAGGGGCTTCTGGTCACCTCCGGGAAGGGAGTTACCCCCCTGGTAGAGGAGCTGGCCTTGGGGACTTGCGGGTCTCTGCTCCTACCTTGGAGGTAAAAAACAACGGGGTGAAAAGAAATCAAGAGCTTCGTTTTATTTTATTTTAAACTGGTCCGTCCACGCGGGATGACTTTTGCTTGGTTAAGCCATGCAATTTTTTGCACTATCCCACGAGAATCTATATTTTTGTAGGGTTTTTTTCCCTCTCTCCGCCTCCGATAAGGAAATGAGTCTTGTCTAGACGTCCAGAGCACCCCTCCTTCCCCCTGGGCAGGGAATGGGTCTCAACTGCGGCCGCCTAATCCTCGCTACGGCTCCCTCCCCCGCCGGGGCCGAACTGGGGAGGCACAGGGGTCAGACAACCCGAGTGCGGAAAGGGTGAGAGCCCAGCTTCCCTGGGCTGCTTTGCTGTCCCTGACCATGGCCTTCTACAGTGACGGGGCAGCTTCCAGAGATCAGGGGATGGCGGGTGAACACACCACCACCCCAACGCTCTTGATGCTTCTCCGTTTTTCCAACCAAGTATATGTATTTAATAACGTTTGTGTGCTCTTCCCGGGGGATGTGAACCGGAGCAGCCAGTCCCCGCAGCACCCTGGCATAGAGAGTCTGTCACCACTATACCGACCCCCTCCCGAGAGCAGTTACCAACCCTGCTGCTCCCTAGCAGGGCAGTTGCCTCGTTTGAACCCGTTTCAATTAAACCCTTCTTTATTGTTTATCCGTGTATAAAGAACACGCAATCTACACTGCAGTTTGTTTTCAATCTACCAGATCCATGTGTTTGTCGCTGGTGTCAGCCTGCTGTGGCAGAGCCATTTAATTAGGCTTCACTATTCTTTCAAAATACTTTTTTTCCACCTCCCTTTGCCTAAAAATCTCCTTTCTCTCTTGTGCACCAGCAAAAAACAGCATGCGGTAATCGCTGCACACCTCGTCGCTCTTGTTCGGTTCTCAGCTTTAGTCAGGATTAGGTCTCAGTTTCGCAGTCAAGTTTCAAAAAGAGAGCTTGCAGTTCCTCTCCAAAACGTCTCTCTGATCCTTAAAAAGCCAAGGAGAAAACCCGATCCCGTGAAAACCATGAACACCTTTTCTTCCCGGCCCTTTCTCCACCTAGACAAAATCACGACGGGAACGACGCACAAAGGACAAAAATCCTGCAGAAACCCGCCGGGCAGCCTAGAGTCCGGAGGGATGGTTTCAGGTGCGCCTTCGCTAGGCTGACAAGAGCTCCGACCCTGCGCTTTTCTGCGCGGCCGCGCAGGCCCGCTGGCGGGCAGGGTGTGCGGAGAGGGGCGCAAACAGGGCGGGGAGCCGCGCTCAGGTTTTAAGCGACTCTTTCGCTGTTGCCCTTTTACGTTTTTTAATTCTCGCCAAAGCCCCCACGCCGCAGCCTTCACTCTGCAGAGACAAATCTGTAGGCAGCCCCACTGCGGTACCGTGGGGCTGCCCCCCAAAACGGGCCCGGCATAGAGCCGAGCTGACACCCGCTCTTCTCCCGGCTGTCTCTTGGGATAACCTGACATTTGCATCCCATCCCTCCTCCTCCGTTACTTCCCCGTCTCCTCTCCGGATCCGTCGCCTGTGCGAAGGGCAAGGACCGCTCTTCCCTTTAATTAGGAGCCTACGGGAGCGGGGTGCCGCTGTCGAGACCCTCCCTGCCGCCGTCCCACCCTGACCGCTGCTGGCCCGGTGCTGCCCGGAGTCTGTGTCTGACCCTCCAGCCAGCACCCCCTCTCCAAGGTAACCTACGGCACTGTTGTGGGCTTGAGTTTACTTCTGCCTCGGGAGGGAAGAGTTAAAAATCTTCTTCTCTTTCTTATTTTTCACCCTTGTAGATGAAAACAGCTTGCCCAGTGTAAAGAATGGTGTTTATTCTCTCGGGCAGGGTCTCAAGCTCGCCCGTTCGTGCCTTGCGAGCGTACCGCTACTTTACAAAGCGATGGCTACAGTGCTTCCCGGCTCCGGCTCGGTCTCTGCTCTGCAACCTCACGCGATTATCAGACCTGCTTTCAGGAGCTTTTTTCTCCTCTGCTGCACATAATTATATTGTTCTGTCCTCCGGATTCCTCCTCTCTTTGCGCACCCCGATTTCGGAGCAGCCCCGCTCCCAGCGCTCTTGCGGCGGCAGGGAGATCGCTCCCCCGCCGCCGCTCCACGCTCTCCCCTTCACGAAAAGAGCCGCGCCAGCACGGCAGAAGCCCAGGTACTCGCGATCCAATTTCACAACAAAAACATCTCAATGTCACCTACAGCGAGAAGGTGGCTTATTGGAGCAAAATGAGAGGCATTTTAAACCCATTAGGCATCTCCCAGATGCAAATCCGATGGTGGAAAGAGAAAGGCTCTATTAAGACCCGAGGGCTAACAATTAGATTATAGTCCAATTGCCAGTAGATAATGTGCTAAAAGCTTTCCCATTTAGTGTAACTCCTTGCTGAAAATTATTCACACTTTGCAGGCTGCCGGGCTCCTGAACGTGAGACGTCTTTGTCCGCGGAGAGCGCGAACAGCCCGGCATAACTCAACATAGACACACGGACACACGGACACAAGGACAGATGCACACGCAGGAGGTCTCCGAGCCAGGAGGATCATTAAACACGTCCCTCCCGATCCAGAGCCGTGTAGTAAATCTGTTTGTGGTACAAGCTTACGAGTGCATGCACAGCCGCTACAAAGGCGCCAGGATAAGTGCATCCATAGGTGTTCAGCCTCCTATTCCAATGTGCCATACTGTGTGTGTATAGCATGGTTTGGCTTGGAAGACCGTCTAGTTCTCTTACACATCTTCCCGTCAGCTGGACACAATTAGACTTTAATGTCCCTTCATGTGCAGAAAGTACACTATTTTCCGCATAAAACTGAAGTTTACATTTAATGACAGTGATGACATTTTTATTAAAAATAAATATCCGAGTTTGACTCCACAAATTATTTTTTCTTTTGGTTTAAAACCGTGACTGAAAGCTGATGAAGTTTTCACTAAGGGCTTGAACTCCTAACGCTCTGCAGTTGTAATTTGAAACACCACCAAAGCAGCACACGACTTCGGATGTGATAATGTAATTCCAATATCGCAAAATCTTTGTGGGAGGGTGAGGGGGTTTGCAGCCGCCGATGCCATGCGGGGTGTGGGGACTGTAAGCCTCCCTCCCCGCGGCGGGGACAGGCTATTGCACCCCCGGGAAGACGATGCTCCACAGCGGCCAGCCAGCATCACATCCTGTCCCAGGGTAGTCTGCCCCGAACCAGAGGAGGGTGGAGGGCAAGGTCGGGCCCCCCAAGGCGGGATGGAGCGGCAAAGGCAGCAGGGCCTTCCTGACTATTCTTTGAGGGAACCTCTGCCCCATTTTATGTCACACCTACCATAAATCGTGAGCCTTTTTGGTTTTTAAAAGCTATATACGTACAAATAATTAACACACAAGTTTGTCATGCTCGGCTTTCCCAACATCACTTAATTGAAAACTAAAGCAAAACAAGTCATTGCCTCCCAACAGCCAGAACTGCTAGGACCTATGCAATGCACAGCAGGCTTGAAGTGACCAAGCACCAGCTTTGGATTTTGGGGTTTAAATCAATAATCAGAAATGTTATGAAAAGCCACATCTTTAATGCTCCATTTTTATATACAACCATTTAATGCTCAATTTCAAACCAGAGTCCTTAGGAGCCCTTCCACCTGTTTTGCAGAGTTAGAATAAATCTGTCTTAACTTGCAGAATTAAGTAGAAAGGCTGGCATGTTAGAGAGAAGGATAAGTTCAGAAAAGCTCCTTCATAGGTCTTAAAAAAGACAACAGAGAACACAAAATTGTCTGTCCAGCTTCTTCATTGGAGAGAAATACACTTCAATGGCTTGCAAAAGAATCTGTTTGTGTGGTTTCTTTATACAAAAAACATTTTAAATTTCTCTACTCACAAAACATTTCAGAACACTTCACAATTTTATATATCATAAAATATTACTTGCTCACTTGGGAGATGGGAATATTATTTAAGATGAACAAAATGTGCTTGTGTGTACACTTACCTATACACATACCTACATCTGCAGTACCATGCACTTAAACTTGCCCAGTGGTGCTTTTCTTAGTTGCCTTCTGTGAAACAATACAAGCAACCCACGATCTGCCACAGCACAAGATTTACTGTAAGCTGAAACCACTGCTTTGGACCAAAATTTTAGTGGAAAACAAGACTTCTTTATTTCAGTGCGCATTTTGAAGATGTAAAAATTTATGTCAGTGGTATGGAAGCAGTTTGCTGGAGCATGTGAAAAATCTCTTCTGGTTCCTGACTTTTGAAGTGTCACTGGAGTTAAGATATCCTGACAGGCATATGTATGTCTGTCTATTTATCTGTCCTAGAGATAGGACTGAGCTTCTTCTTGAATTTTACCTTGAAGATGGAAGTCAAGATGCAGTTCCTGGCAGACAGAAAGAACATGATGACTCCCTCTCCTCTGATCAGGTACAGCGGTCCACCCAAAATTTTGGGCTTACAGTTTTCAGGAAAGCAGTCACTCACAGTGTTTGTTGAAGTTTATTGGTTGAAGTAAATCTCTGGCTATTGTGTGACTTGATTGTGCAGTTGGACTGCTTGGAAAATGTACTCATTAATCAAGCTCCTGAAACAATAAATATTCCTTATTTTTTTCTTGTATCTTTTACAGATATTTTAAATGAAACTCTTTTCATTTTGTTTCAGACCTTTTTTACTTTTTCCTCATTTCATATTTAATTTTCACTGAAAAATAATAAATCAGCACTTTCGAGTTTTATTAAGCAAGTGGGATTTAAAGAGGTAATTTGTTTACTGTTTGTTGGAAATTGCCTGTTTAAGAAATATTAGTAAAAATAAATTGGCAATTCAGAAGTATTTAGAACAATTTCAGCTAAATAAAAAAAGTCTCAAGGAGCGTTTTTTGGTTAAAAAAGTCATCAAACTTTACACAGCATAAAGATGATCATGTGCATATTTATGAGACAGGGCAAACTTTTCCCTCGGCTTTTGCAGCCCTTGGATTGGTAGGAGAATTTCAGAGTTGCCTGTAATGGCAATATGAGAATAGGAATAGTGGGAAGTGCTGGGAAGAATAGAAACCTCAACAACTAAGAAAAAAGTTTCTGGAAAATGTTAAAACTTTTTTTCTTTTTTTTTTTTTTATAGAAGAATCTGGTTTTGAGTCTCCAGTTTGAGATGTTTGGGTGTTACTTACTTCATCTAGACTTATAGTTCCTTGAATTTTTTTTTGTTGTGTCCGAAGTTCTGTCCGAAAATAACCAAAGCTAAGAACCTAAAATTAGAGACTGCCTTTGAAACTGCTGATCTCTGCATATTTTCCCTCTGTGAACATACAGCAGTGGAATACGCCCAAAGACAACGAGTAAAGGCAATGAGTTTTGCTTTGAGGGCTAGCGGCAGAAAGCATTAGAAGAAGGCTATTAGCCATTTCCCAAAAATTTTAGAAGTGGTGCTTCTCCATTTTTGTTCAGTGATGTATTCTGTAATTTGTGTCCACCTCTCTTGGTAGGTATAAAGAGAAAAGGTAGTTAANCCCCATTGTGGAGTAGAAAAAAAAAAAAGAGTTAAAAAAAAAAAAAAAAAAAAAAAAGAAGAAAGAGAAAACAAGGAGGAATAAGGTGAACATAGAATAAAGAAGGTTTCATTTCTGGCCTAGTGATCTTGGAAAGTGAGAAGAAGCGCTGTGGTTTGCAACTCTCCCAGCTCATGCAGAGAAGCTTGTAACAGAGCGTGTGATACGGTCTGGGAGCAACACTGCTGTCACTGAAGAGCTGCTCCAGCAGCCTTCTGCTGCCTGAAGCCTCACAGCCACAATCACAGAAACACAGCGGGTACAGATAGGGTCCTGCTGCTGGACCCATCAGGACCACAAATGGAGCCAGCCAGATATTTCAGGGTTATTTTCACAATGTAAGGACAGAGGAAGAAGCATTCCCACACTATGGCATGGTGAAAGGCATTGCCTTTGCTTATTTTAACAATATGGGGAAGAGGACTGGGGGTGCTCTGGCATAAAAAGGATTTTTAAATTTTTTTTTAAGCGTGCAATTTTGAAAACATTAGGGATTAGGGCTTGAAAAACATATTTCAGTACCCATAACATACCACTGATTTATCTGGCAACAGCCAAATTTTCAGAGGGAAACTAAGCTTATTTGAAATAATGTGGTCGTAAATAACACTGGAGGAAAACAGTTCACGAGTTTGTGTAACTCCCAGCATGCACTTTGTTGGAAGGCTGACACTGAAAGGTTTTTCATTTCAGCAGCATGAAGACAACCCTACGAGGTAAGCACTTCCTGCCCTGCCTGCACAGGTTTGCAGGAGAAGCCAGCTTGATTCCATTAGTTATATCAAAGTGAGGAAACCAATCAACCTGGAATTTGTGCCATAAAAAATGGCTACGAGCCAACCAGGTTGTCATCAGTTTTCAGGTGATCAGAGGTGAAATTACGGCCCCTTTAAAATTAACAGTTCATTTAGCATGGATCAGAGAAGAGCTTGAACCAATATTTCAGTTCAATGTTACCAGGAATTTTTGGCTGGTTTTGTAGATTAACTTAGTGTTGGGCATAGTACAGTATTCATGGTTGATCTTAAAATCTTTGCCAATAATGATTGCAGTAATGAAAACACAAATCAATTAGTATTCTGGATGACATAGAAACTAGCACTGCCCTATGACAGACATGAGATTATAAGAGTTCATATTTAATATAAGTGAGTGGGTAGTTTTTGCTAATGAAGAACACTTATGGTCTTGTAGTGCTCAAATTTGACAGTTTAAAATATAGCTAGACAAGAACAAGTAACATGTTACCCTCAAGCATTCTTGAAGGATACAAAGTTGGGCTGTGTTTTTTGAGATACAGGAAAGGTTTACAAAATTTGACAGAATTGTTGCTGCTGTTGCTATGAAACACAAATGAAACTCAACAAACAGAATAATACCTTGCTGTTAGTGCTGAGGAAATAGCCAATAACTACAATCATAAATATAGTTTATAGGTGGGTATAAGTCATGTACATTGGATATCTCAGGGATAAAAACAATGGGAAGTAAAAAAGTGTGAGAACAGCTCCTCTCCAAAAAGAGAAGAGATAACACTTAATACCTATCATGAATCTTTTTTTTTTTTTTCCCATAGCAGAAAAACCACCTTTCCTGGGCTTTTATTTAGGTGATCTTTGGTTGCACAAGGACTGAACTACATTTATGTTCCAGTGTGCTTTTTTGGCCCAGCATTAGGGATGTAAATGGGGAGCTTTTTTAAAAAGTATAGAATCATTTAGGCTGGAAAAGACCTCCAAAATCATCGAGTCCAACCTTTAATCACCACCCTGTCAACTAAACCATAGTGCTGTGTCCCATGTCCAGTCATTTCTTAAACACTTTCAGGGATGATGACTCCATTACCTCACTGGCAGTCCATTCCAGTGCTTGACAATGCCTTCCATGGAAAAAAATTCCTCCCAATGCCCAAACTGAACCTCCTCTGGCACTTGAGGCTATGTCCTCTTGTCCTGTCACTGGCTGCCTGAGAGAAGAAACTGACCCCCACCTTGCTACAACCTCCTTTCAGGCAGTTGTAGAGAGTGAAAAAGTCACCCCTGGGCCTCCACTTGTTTAATATTATTTCCTTTCTTTAGACTCTTCACCAGCTTTGTTGCCTTCTCTGGACACACCCCAGGACCTCAATGTCTTTCTTGTAGAGAGTGGCCCAGAGCTGGATGCAGTGTTCAAGCTGTGGCCTCACCAGTGTCAAGCACAGAGGGAAAATCTCTTCTCTGGTCCTGATGGTCACACTGTTTTTTAAACAAGCCAGGATAACCGGGCACATTCTTGGCTCACATTCATCCGTCTGTCAACCAGCACCCCCTGTTCCTTTTCTGTCAGGCGGCTTTCCAACCACTCCTCCCCAGGTCTGGAGTGCTGCACGGGGTTGTTGTGACCCAAGTGCAGGATCCAGCACTTCACATTACTGAGCTTTGCACCATTGGCCTCAGCTCATTGATCCAGTCTGTTTAGATGCCTCCACAGAACCTTCCTACCCTCCAGCAGATCAATACTCCTGCCCAATTTAGCATTGTCTGTGTGGGTGCACTCAATCCCCTTGTCCAGATCATCAATAAAGATATTAAACAGGACTAGCCACAATACTGAGCCTCTGGGAATCCCACTAGTGACGGCCAGGGAGAAGAGATTCCTCTTGAGCCAGAAAAGAAAAAAATACCTTTCATTAACTGAAACATTTTTCCAATAATGGAAATTATTATTTAAAAGAGGCTAAATTATTATATTTCAAGTTAAGAAATATATTTTACATTGTCACTTTTTGGCAAATTAAGGATTTGATCAAGAGCTTAGGTCTTGCACAAGTTGAAATGTGTGGGTTCTCTTTAAAAGTCCATGGCATAGCTCTTTTTCATATACCTGAGTTCACATTCCTCTTTCTGTTACAGAAACTCTTGTGCAAGTATGGAGTACAGAAACCTGTCATGCATCTTTCAGTTTCAAAGACAGCTGCCAAAGTACAGTACAAGAATGAATGTTTTAATATGTTTTTCTTCCTAACACCAGAACGCTATGGGTGCCAGTGCCAAGACAAACCTTGTGTCTCAGGTTTGAGACACTTGGATGTAAGTGATCATGTGGAAAGTGATATTCACCTTTACACAGTGTACATACAAAATAATAAACTATTAAGTGTGATTAGCATGGATGCCATAAAAATGTCTAGAAAAAATGAGAATTGAAAAGAAACTTCCCTTTAGCCTACTAGAATAAATTATATGGATTTACTAAGCAGGTAGTAAAACCAAGGCTGGCACCATAAAAGAAAGATAATGGTGTACAGTAAGGCTGTAGGAGGGGGAAAGTTGGGACATAATTTAGTGAGTGCTTTAAAACAGGTGTTTTCTGTTAAAAAGGGAAACCCAAGGTTAATCCTGGCAAAATAAACAGACTTATAAACATATCAGATATTTGGTATTGGAAAGAAAACTAAGACCAAAGGTTTGAGAGAGAGAGAAAAAACATTTAGTGCTAAGTCCCAAGGATGGAAATGCTAGGAAGAAAGAGATAAACCTTTACACAGCTAAACCTTTACAGCCATAATGACAGCTTTGCACCTCAGGTGATGCCTCCACCCTTCCTTGGCAATACCACAATTGATCTTGATCAGTACAATGTGGTAACTAAAACACAAGGTCAGAATTAACTGGTCTTAGACTCTAGCCCAGAACTAAAACTGCTCTATGATCCTGCTTTGCTTTGCCCAAACCCAAGTGCAGTTATAGCAGCCTGCTGCAGAAAAGGTGTCGGAGTCTGCTGATTAAAACCACCACACAGAGAGATGGTGTTAGTACTGCCTTTAAAACAGGGCATTTGGGAAGGCAGCTTGATTTGTAGACTCTCTCTGAACTTTCCCAAAGAAGAGAGAGTCTATTCTTAAACCTGACGTTACTACCCACCAATAGCTAAAGACATGATCGTATTCAATTAGGTCAGATTTCAGAGAGGTTTTTAAATATTTTTGTAAGCAAAGCAACCAATACTTGAACCCTTTATTTTCTCAGCTCAGTTTCAAAGTGTTGTGTGCATTTTTCACCGATGTGTTCCTAGGCACTGGGAAGAGCACTTCTATGTTTAATGTGCATCATGTTTCCAGCGGAAGAAAGACTGCATGAAATCTGTCACTTAATATCTGAAAGCTGCATGGTTTCCCTTTCTTCAGTTTGACAGGGGAGATTATGCCCACAAATAAACATTCCCAATAGTATATTTGGGCTCTTACCACTTGGCATCTGTCAAACAACTTGCCATCAGCTTTCTAAAATTGACAGTTTCAGTAGATTTCTGCTAAATGTTGAAAAATAGTTTTGCTGACCTCTCTTTGTTGAAGATTCAGACACCAGCTGAGGCAGCTGTCCAGTCTGCAATATGATATAAGAGAAGAGGAATTAACTCAACAGCAATTGAATTTGGAAATGTCTTTAGAGAAACTACTGACTGCTGCAGAAAAAGGAGTATTGCTTAGTTCTGCTGTCACTAAAATGGATGACATCTACTAATCTACAGTGACTGATCCTTCTCTAATGTGTGACCTGAGAACTGGAGAACTGAATGGGTGCAGACTAGTATCAAGCAAAACACAATGGTCACCATCACTTTGCTGGTCTTCTCCACTAAAAACTGAGTATATACAGTTTTGAATAACATTTTAACCTTGTTATTTCTTGCCTGTTTCTGGACCTTGTTCTTTTGCCTGAAAATTTATGTCTGTTGTGCTTTCCATGGTGGTGATGGTGGAATTACAGGAGGAGCGTGCGCTTGTCCCATTAGCAGTGGTGTAGGTGGTAGTGATGGTGGGCCTGGAGATGCAGCCGCTTAGCAGAGAGTGGCATTTCTAATGTATCCGTTTCACTTACCCAGTTTTTGTTCTGTTAACACAAGTGTGCATTCTGAAAGATGCATCATGTTGAAATCCAGAGAACCAACTGTCACAGAAATGAGAGGGCTTTCACGGAAAATCAAGAACCAAAAAAACCCAACTTTTGTGTGCATCTGAAACATGTAAGGAAGAGATGCATGGGCTACAGAGGTAGAGAAGGGAGGTTATGTATTCAGAGAGGAAGTGAAAACCATCTTTTCTTTTTCCTGTCTTTTTTCAACAAAAGAATTTCCAGTTTATTCACGCACTGCCTAAGTCATCTGAATCCTATCTCATGTCATCGCTGGCAGCCTACAGTCCTTGACATCTGTAACTCACTTTGGTTCTCATTTTACTTTTAGATTTTTTTTCCTTTTAAAGAAAAGCAGTTTCTGCTGTGAAATGCCAGCTCTCTCTCAGAGCACATAAATGTTGAGGTGAAGCTGGAACATCGTCACATTCAGCCCCAGACCCAGAGGAGTTAAACAGTGATCATTCTGCAGTGTTATTCCTGTGGTGTGTCACTGTTATACATTCCTAAGCCACTGTTTAGGTGGATCTTTGCTAACACAAAGCTACTGGTGAACTTAGCCCAGCTATCCACAGGAAACATGCCATACACAATCTAGCAAAGACGGGGTCATTTAATCAGTTAACCATATTCCTGAACTTATTTCTTGATATCTTAAAATAACCTCCCCTCAAATCCATAAATCAAGGGGGAAGGATTGTAACAAACTGTTTTGCAGGCAAATTCAGAGTGAGTTATACCAACAGGCTGTTCATAACCTGGTCACATCTTCTTTGTTGACTTACACAACTGACACCAGAAGCTGCAGTTCCTTGCTAGGCTCTTTACCTTGATCCTTCAATGTGCTCATTGCTTTTATCCTGTTTATTAACAGGTAGTGGGGACATAAAACCTACTTATCACCATCTGTCTCTAGTAAAGAAGAGGCAGGCCTGACCAAAGCACTGGTACTTTGAATCTCATCAGGGGGAAGGAAGGGACATGAGAGACATAACAGAGCTGATGAAACTTTGAGGACACTGGTGCAGGCTTTTCCTGTGAAAGGAAAGACTTCATAGCTGGCTCTGCATATGGAACCCAGATTTTACAAAAGCTGGGTTCCCTTCTTAAGAAGAAAGACAGAAACCAGATTTACTATCTGTTCAGCAGATTTGATATTAATATGCCCCACTGATACCAAATAGCTTTAGACATGACTAGGTGAGGTCCTTTTCGAAGGCTTAGAGTGAAGCTCCTAACAAGCTTGTTTAGTCATCCATGTGCCAGGGACTGGAAGAGGTGTAAACCATTATATATGAGATAGTAGCACATGCAAAACAGCTAAAGTTAATTTTGCTTCTTCTGATATAATTAGAATTTACCAATTTTTTTTGTTTGGTTGGTTTGGGTTTTTGTTGGGTTTTTTTGGTTTTTTGTGTTGGTTGTTTTTTTTGGGGGGGTTTTGTTTGGTTTTTTTGTTTTGTTTTATTTTTGGTTTTGTTTTGCTTTTTTGGTTGGTTGGTTTTTTTTCAGAATCTTATAACAAATGAAACCAGTGTAATCAAAGCAAGGAAGAATGCGTCAAAGCTCACAAAACTCCGTATGTCAGGAAACCAGATCCAGAGCTGAGGCTCATGGAACAAGTCTGCTGGTGCATCTACCCTGTACTCAGTTTGCTGAGGACCAGGCTATTCTGCTATGATGCAGTGGAGCATCAGTATGTGCAAATTCTCAGTTGCATGTATTGAAGGGGACATAAAGAAATATTTTGATTAGCAGTAGAAAGTAGTAGAACCTATGAAGGCTGATCACCCATGAATTTATATCTTGTGATAAAGTTTGCTGTGTCAATAATTTTCTAATAAGATAATCAAGCCATGCTGTAATTATTCCATGAATGGAAGTATAAAGAGAATTCCTGCCTCCTGAATTAGTCTGTCTATAGTCACAAAACAAGTAGACATTGAATACCATTGACATCCTGTCCTTGTTTCCAAATTAAATTTAAATTACTGAAGTAGTTCAGAAGTTTTGTTGGAGATGAGGTGGGATAGACAGACAGAATTGTTTCAGCCTTGTTTCCTTCAAGGGACCAAAAATTTTGAGAAGCAGGCAACAAACAAAGCTCCCTCATGGTAACATCACAACAATAAAGCATATCTGTTTTGTTTTAAATAAAAAAAAGACAGTGCTTTGGGGTCAAAAACTCTGTGAGAGACATTAAGACGTCTTGCAAACTGTCCATGTGTTCAGTCTTGAAGAAGATCCTGCAGGTGAATCATTAGATTAGGCCTTCCTCAATTAAAAGAAAGTAAATTGCACAGCATCTGCATCAGGTGAGTATAGGAAGAAACAAAGAAGCAAAAGACCTATCAGACATACCAAGGGGAAAAACCTGACTGTTATTTCCCCATTGTTTCATATCCTGCACTTCTGGGGAGCAGACCAGGCAGCATTATTAGGCTAAACACATAATACTTCAGGAACTTTCCCTGCTTTTGCAGCTTGACCAGCATCTGGTTTAAAAAAGAAAAGATAACAAAAAACGGTATATGTGGGAATATTTTGCCCTTGGCAGCAGTGAAGAAACCCATATAAATTATCTAATATGTCAGCAGATTGTTAGCAGCAGACGTGACCCCAGTTGGGTGGGTACTGCATCTATGCAGAAGTATAGTGGTATGGAGAAGAACATAACAAGAACCAGGCTGAGCTGCTGCATGGCTCACATGGAGAAAGGCTTTCTTTGCAGTCACTGTGATGTGTCAAGGAAGTGGAGCCTTTTGTGAGTCAGCAGCAGCAGAATCACTAACACTCTCTCAGAGGGACACTGCTGAAATGGCTAACAGACTTGAACCAGAGCTGTAAAGGATGAAAAAGGCACTATTATATCATCTGAAACCTTCCCATGTGAGTGATGGGAAGGTTTTACTCTCTGTTTTTAAATGGAGCTTTAGAGCATTTGGGAACCAAATCTGCTGGTTTTTTTCCTCCTTGCAGAAGTCCTCAGAGCTTTGCAGAACAGCAAATGCTGTAAATACACTGAGGAAGGAGAGTAAGCAGATAAGTGAAGACTGCTTTGGACAACTATCCTGTTAATTAAAATACTACTTGCAGGGCTGGGGGAACTGCAGATAAAACACCAGGGAATGAGCTACTAGTTCATCATCATATGACAGGCATCATTGATATGTAACACACTACTGTCCCACTGTTCTTTCCCCTCCCCCCCCAGTTCTTGTCCATGGCTAAATATATGAAACACTTGACAATATGGCCATTTCTGTACACTTGTGCTCTGATGGCAGTGGATCTTGGCTGAGTTATTTTCTGCTGGTTCATTGCTGGGCCCCATCTACTACAAGAAGCATGAAGGAAAGATGATCAGAGCTCTAAATTCAGCAGACATTGGGTACTGCCTATACTTTCCCCACAATTCAGCCAATATTTTACCAAGCACAGGAAGGCAACAAGGTGCCGTGTAAAGTTGTAAAATTTCAAGTCAATGTACACACAATTCTTCTTTTAATGACCCATTAATGCATATTCACAGATAGATGATACCCATATTAGCCAGCTCACACTGGAACTCGCTGGAAGCAAAAGTAAGCTTTATGGCTGAGCAATAGTATTAGGCAAGTATTTGTATAACAGGGGCAGAGGGGTAAATACTCTTTATGAGCCACAATTATTTTTACAAAGAAAGATCACAAAGCACTTATCTTCTTACTAGTTGTACAAATACTTTTTATTTTTTAATACAATTGAGATGCCTCCTTATGTGTAGAGTGTAACAGAAATATCTATCACCAGGACTACCTAAAGCAAATGTTGGTGTTTTGTTGAGGATATGCAAATAGTGAATAGTATTGTGCCCTCTGGAACGCAGCAATGCAGGAGAAGGAAATCCATGAGAGTAGGACTTTGTGTTTCCACCGTCCACAGAATACAGTGAAATTCAGCTGAGCTGGAACCACATATGTGGTCATCAAAACTTGCAGAAAAATGTAGCTGTCAATATTCTCTTTCTGGGAAACTGGAAAGGGATCTGTGGGGAAATGTTTCTTTGTTTGTTTTGTAAAAGCATCTGCTCATCCTCTCCATGTAAGCTGCAAAAGCCAGAGGACAAGGCTGGCAGCCTGTATGAGCACACCATGCCAAGGACAAGGGGAGATAATGAAAAGGGTCTCTAGCTAAACAGCTAAGTATTCCCACAGCACTCTTCAGAGAAAGTGTGCCACCAAGTGTCTATTCAAACACAAGCTGCTAAAAGCAACAAGCACCTGATTTCAGTTAATTAATACGTCGTGCATCTGCATGAATGAAGCAGGGAGCACTTTTCTGAATACTGGAGAGAAGCAGCTTCACTGGCAGGCATGTGGCATTGCTTCTGAATCACTCCATGTATCAGAGGAATCACACACCCAGTTACATGAGGAAACAAAGATTTTAGTTACAGAGTCTCAGGTCCTGGGCATTTCTGCTTAGGCAGAGTGGTGCTCCTCATGAGCCCACACTTAGCTCAAGCTAAGCTTACCCATGCTTCTGCATTAATAACTATAATAAATGATGAAGAGGCCTTCTATCATGCTTTTCAGTGGGACAGCTCAAATTCTTTGCAAATAAGTGTATGATCATGATAGATAGGAAAGGAAGAACTACATAAATTATTTCAGCTCTGTCCCCTGAAGTACCAGAAGGTAAATGGCATGGTAGGAAGCATATGTGTGTCTCCCAAGACTCAGACCAGCATTATATGAAATACAAAACATCTGTGTTCCTTTTTTGGTATATAAACAAAGGAGCAACCTGAATACAGATGCTTGGACTGGTACTGGTGTTCTCCTGCTGTGTCAGAAATCCAAATCTGGATATGCAGCTGTCAGTCTCCTGTCAGAAAAAAGCAGCCTTAGGTACTTGTTGGGAGCAAAGCTTCTCTGCTGGCTGTTTGGCAGCTCCCTACAGAAGGAGAAGAGATTTGTCTGGTAAGACAGATGTATCAGTGAAACTGAGGCATAAGGACTTTGGAGAAACGGAAGGAAGAGAGAAGCAAGCTCAGTCTAAGCTAGAGTCTGTATGGAATCCACTGGTGATGGACTTGTTGCAACATGTCACCATCATAAAAATCCAGCAGATGCACTGACTAAGCTCTGGCAGTGGTAGAGGTGTGTTTCTTCTTTCTTTACTATATGCATGTAGCACCTATGCAGATGTTTCTTTACATCTATGCAAAAGTTCTGTATGTCAAAGTAGTTTATTCCTTTTTCCTTCCAGAAATAAGCCACAGCACTATAAAACATACCTTATGTTGAAGAACAAAATGAAAATTCAGAATTGCTAGCATGCCACATACATTCTGCAGCCCACATCAGAAAAATTTCAGGACATGGTAAAAGCAGGTTTTATTTCGTCTCATTTGCTTCACTTACAAAGTAAATGCAACAGAATCACAGAATAAGATGAATGACTTTCAAACTCTGAGTTAGGAGCTGGACTCAGGAATTTAAATAACTAATCGTAAAATATACACTTTTAGTTAATTTGGCTTGTTCTTTTTCTCAGTGTCTCTGTATAGACAAGCTGTTAGACTGCATGAGCTTTGGTTGTCACCTTCACAACAGACTACATACAAAAGTATCTTAATTTCAAGCTGTTAGTCACTATCTAAATACTACAGCAAAATAAGCAGTAACCAAAGTTTTAAGTTATACTTATTTTTTCTTTCAGATTGTAGGGGATCAAGGCATGTTTGGTTCATACAGAAATTAGAAAAAAGAAGTCAGACACATGGAGTCTCTCAACCAGCACTGTTCTCTGAGATTAGGAGACTGTCATTCAGCTTTCATCTCTAATTTTTCCCCTTGCTCATTTTTCCATCTAAACAAGAAGTGTTATTAAATCGAGAAGATTAGCAACATGATCAACTCTTTTTCTTTTTTCCCCTGTGTTTTGCAAGGAAGGAAACATCCTGCAATCACTTGCAAAGCACATGGTCATAAGCACACTGCAACTGTGGAAACGGGGTGTGCAAGTCGATCCTGCAGCTAAGCCTCCTGTTGCTTAAACAAGCAGGACTACCTGTTCTCAACCTAATTTCAGTATTATGTTAGGGAGAGAAGTCTCTTTGTATCAGATCTGACAGGCATGTGTTCCTGAGGAAGTGGAGGGGAAGCCCTCCGTTCATATGACTAATTAGACAGGCTTCACGCTGGGTTGCTCTTTTTTGATGCTGATCCCTGTACTAATTGTCAGTTTGTTCCTTGGGAAGGCAAGGTTGAGTTCAAATGCTGCAGCGCCTTGTTCCCCGTTAGCTTTCCTGACCTTAAACTGATGCGAATTGACAAGGAACAGACTGGGGGAGAGAGAGCACAGTCGTTTCCACTTGCAGAGAGTGCATTTTGGAGCCACAGGAAAAAAAGAGAAAGAGGAGGACAATTAACAGGGGGCACTTAGATAAAACAGACAGTCGTATCCATGAAGCAAGAGCACCAAGAGTTTGAGGAGAATGAGGCAGCATGATCATGATTGATACACAGTCACCTCTAGCTGAGACCCTCCAGCTACCTTAGGAAAATGTAGAGGGTTTAGTTTTTAACCAGACCTCCAATCAGATTTTTTTAGTCTGCTTTTATTCTGGTTAAATCTGCAACAGTTTAAAACCAAGCCACCACAGCTGAGCCAGGCTCACTTCCCTACAGCTGCCTGCCCTTTTTTTTTTTTTCTTTTTTTTTTCTTTTTTATTTCTGAGGCTGTTTTAGCTCTGGTCAGGCTTTCATGGTAGGAGAGGAGGAAGGGGGAAGAAAAGGGGAGCATTTAATCAAATCTGACATTCAGGAGCTCAATCCTGCAAGGTACTGAGCTCATTGACCTCAGTCCAGCAAAACAATATACATAGGACTTCAAAGGGGATACTCACATGCTTAAAGTTAAGCAGATGTCTAAGTGGTCTATTGGATTTGGGCCAGGGAAAGCAGGGCCTTCCAAAAAGCTCAGGCGCTCCAGTGCGCTCAGGTCTGCAAACCACCACCTTTCTCAGCTCAGCTCTCCGTGTAACACCAGAGCAGGTGTTACAATTATAGCGCGAGCTGAGATGAAAGGGGGCCAAGGCCTTGGCTGCAAAGACAGGAGAAAACTGGCAGTTTTCTGGGCAGTAGTTCCTGTTCTTTTCTTTGCAAAATAAATGGTCTATTATATTATTTCTGGTTTAGGATGAAATGAGGCAGCCAAATGCTCCGTTCCTCTCTAAAGTCCTAAAACTCTAATTTACAATCGAGGCATGACAACTCCTCAAAAGAGGGAGGAAAGATTTCAATTTTGTTAGGTGGGCTTTTCCCCTATTCTTTCTGATGCTTTTAATTTTAGTAAAATGGTTCAGGAGTAGAAAGGCATAGCTTTCTGATTTCAAGGAAAGAGTGCTTGGAAATCACTGTATGTCTGTGAGCATCGTCAGACCCTGAGTTGAAAAAGTGGGCATTGTGTGAGTTTAACAGACTTTCTATCCCACTGTACTTAGATATCTGAGGGAAACAGGAATTTGCAGCGAAGTGAGGACTCTCTTGGTCTGATTTCAGACATGACGGTGTAAGGAGGACTTCAACATGTCTTGGAGGTAAAGAGTGAACAAGACCTGATTCTGTCATGTTAACAGCAAGACGAAAAGAAACCCCAAGCAATGATCTCTACCAGAAATCTCTGTTTGAACTCTACTGGAAAAAGTAGTGATTATCAACTGCTCTGCTCCTTTCTTCCAACATCTTCAACTAAATGTATTCTACACGGGTACATATGTACACACACACACACACACACACACACACACACACACACACCCCCCTATATATCTTCCAGTTCTTAATCTTCTGCTCAGTAGAATGCAGACAGCCAGAAAACTTACTTTTAGACACAGTACAGATATATTCCTGTCCACCTTAGTGCATGGAAGCATAAGCAAATGGGAGGGATACAGATAGAATGTTTCAACCTCCAAATAAATTAATTCTACAAAGTTCAACTGGCTGAACAAGAACTATGCAATTATTGAAGATCTATGAAATTCCAGCCTTTGAAATGTCTTTGAGATAGGCTAAGAACATGTATTAATCAGTATAGAATGTGAAACATCAGCTTTCTCATAAAAGTCACTACTAAATTACAAGGGCTTTACACAGGACTCATAATGTGATTTTCAAATTTTCTTTCAAGATCTGACATTTAAAAAATTTTATGCTTAGGATATGATTCCCTTTTCTGTGAGACTGTCCAAGCAAGTGAGAGACAGCACTCCACAAGCAGGTGGGAAAAGCCACCAAAGGAAACTCCAGAGAAGCAAAGCACTGTCATAGATTCAACCCAGTTTTAAATCTGTGTCATAGGTTAAAGCTAATGTATACTTAAAAAAACCCCCAAAAATCAACAAACACCCCCCCACCACTACACCTTTCTTAATACTTCCTTAGATCAGTTCAAAAGAATTTTGCACTATTGTTTTAATAGCCTACCAGTGTGAATAAGACTATTCCAGTCCTGCTTTCTTGTAATACCTCAAGAGAAAAACATCACCTCAGTCTTTCAACTTCGGAGGTTCAAGGTAAAAGCAGACTTTTTCAAACTTTCTACAAGCATATATATTAAGGGCTACCATATAACAGACTATACAATCTTTCTCCGGCTACTTTCTCTAGCTCCATTGTGGATGGTTGTCTGGTCTGGAATAAAAGGAATAGAGCAGGCAAAAATTCACCTCTGACTCCTGACACAGGAAGTAACAAAATATCCTTGCTTTCATACTTTGAAAGCACATGTTCTCTATTTTAGCACTTTAGCAGCAAAACAACTTCTCTGTCACTGAGTGCATCTGCAGTAGGCCCTATTTTAATTCAAATGATGGCTTTTCAACCTTCTGTGGTCTAGACTTGGTCTATATAGGGGAAGACTATCTCCTCAACACCTTTCTCCACACCCACATCAGCACAGACTTGCAGGAAACTTTCCTGCAGACCTTTATCAATAGACGTATTAGCAATATATGCCAGAAACCTCTTTAAAAAAAGAAGGCATGTAAAAGAGAACCAACAAAGTGTCGTGCCTGGTGTACCTATTCCCTCTGTGTGCAGAGTCTTTGAAAACCTAAGCAGAGGGTTCCCTGTTCAGCCGTGACCTCTCTCCCTATATGTCCTCATTAATCACTTTCTAAGAAAAGATGGGACTTGAAGAATTCTAGAAGGCACTGTCCTACATGAAGTTTGCAGTCAGATCAAAGTCCTTATTTCAAATCCTACCATAGGTAGCCATTACAAAGCCTTGGATCAGATGTTTCGTTTTGGCCCTTCAACTTTTCCTTTTAAACAAAAAATAGTGGTTTCTCTTAGGTTTCTGATGCAGTCAGAGGAGTCAATCTCCTACCCATCTCTGAAAGAACTGGTTACTTGCATCTTATTCCAGCAGGTTTGGATAATGTTCCTACAGTAAGGACTGAGTAATGCAGAGAACTTGGGCATAGCCACAGCTGTACAGCTGTAAAAGCTCCTGTTGCATCAAGTCACCAGAAACACAAATGCAAAAAGAAAGAGAGGTGGATCCTGCTGTCCTCCTGTCCTAGAGTTCCTACATCTGTAATGAAAACTCTCCATGTACTAGCATTCCATAACAGTTATAACAAAAACACCAGAGTATAGTTGGCACAGTATTTTCCCCCCACCCTCTTCTCTTTCACATACAGGAAACTAAATAAGGCAAAGGGACATAAAGCAAAATGTCAACACAGCTTTGATAACAATTTAGGTCCTATCATTAGGGCTACATCAGAACACAAACAACAGTCAAGGTTTCCTAGAGATTGTTGCGGAAGGAATCTATTTCAGCATCATGCCTGTGCCACATAGACCATCTAAACCACAAAAGAACAGCAGGGTATCTTTGCTGCAGTTTAAGGTCACTTGCAAATGTCTACTGAAATGAGTCTCATGAAAACAGCACTCTTGATATTGCAGAGGTCGTGGGCCCAGTGCTTGGTTTGTCGACATAACAACAATTATTCCACAATAACAAGCTTAGCCACAACAATGGGGACAGAGTATTGGGGTGGTAGGGTTTCCAACCTGCAATTTTCAACCTCAGCCTCCCCATTCAGAGTGGAAACCCCAGTGTGTGTGGCATGCCCTCTGACTGATGTACAAGGTCACTGAAAGCAAAAGTGTAGCACTTGCTGAAATAAAAGTTTAGTCTAAACAGCATGTGATTTGTCAGGACTTGACCATGTGAAGGAAGCTTTCATCACCAAACAGCATTTTACCAGATGTGCATGAGTATGCACACCCAAACTCAAAATCTCTTGCTTATTAGGAGGAAATTCACACCGTTATCCTTTGTTCATTACAATAGGGTCCTATTTGAACTAGGTTTATAGGAATGTTTCAACATCTAACAGCTCCCATTGTAGACAGCTGGGAGTGAATATTTGAAAATGTAGTTCATTAGCCATAATCACTGCGGTAGACAGAGGGAGAGCCTAGGGGAGCTCACCAAACACTGTGCTACCAACAGTTTTATTCAAAGGCTAACACAATATGAAATGGATCAGGTGAGGAAAGGGGAGACTTTGGGGTAGATGGTGGTAAAATTTAGTGCTGTTGGAGAAGGAACAGAAAACTCTGTGTGGGAACAGTTTGGGAATGGGGAAGGAGCTTGAAGAATGGGAGCGATGTGCTGGAAAAGTGTCAAAGAACTTGGAAACACTGGGGTACTTGAACTCTAGGACAGGAGGACTGAGGAGTAGAAGATTATGTTCCCATCACCCAGACTCTCATGCTAATTCAGAAGATGGGATTATCTTTAGCTAGAGATAAGCAGACTCTCATTAGGAGTTCGGGACATACAGAACTCCATCCAAATTTTCTTGCACTGGGCTATCAGGACACCCCCTTTCTAACAAGCTAGAAGTATCCTGGCCTTTCCAACCTCTCTTGGCCACAGGGTAGGTCTGCCAGAATTTCCTAAACAGTTTTGGATATCTTTCATGTTGTGCTCTGTCTTGTAAAAAAAGCTTCTTTCCAAAATGCAAGAAATTCTAACATTTCATTATTTACCAGTCTAATTCAGATGGTGCATTTGTTCCAGTTGTAGCAAAACAACATTTTGCAAAAACACCCGAAACAAAAAAACATCCCCTTAACACATACTCTGAGAAAACCAACATGTCACAATGTTCACAACAAACACCCCTCCTTCCTGATAATTGCAAAGTGAAATATGGGTTGCGAGGGGATTCTTATGTTTAGAACCTTTCAAAATGGTGTAAAAGCAGTGAATAGATTCTTTGCATATAAATAGACTTTGCATATGAATCTTTACAAGGATTTCCTACAAGTTAACTTTTTTTTTTTAATGAAAGGCTATAATGAAAATTTGATTATTTCATATTAAGGAACAATGAATTAATCCCGAACACAGTGCTGATTACCATTAAAATAATTAATTTTTTAAGTGGTTTAAGTGGTTTTATTTAGTTTTCTCTTTGTTTCTTTTGGTCCCCATCTTTCACTAGCACAAATTATAATGACGTTGGAAAAGCCAGTCCTCCATTTCCCTCTTAAGACCCTTAAGACCCTCATGTAGGAAAAGGTGAAGTAGTTCATTGGAGTACAAAACCACTTATTCCACAGAATCCAAGAAAAGTTTAGGTCAGAAAAGACCTCTGAGGTGATTGAGTCCAACCATTAGCCAAGTCCACCACTAAGCCATGCCCCACATCCCCAGGTCCACCCTGGGGCTCCCTGCTGCACACATGCTGAAAAGAGCTGATGGAGGGGGTTTAGCGCGATCTGTGCTAACTAACAGCTGTGGGTTAACTTGGGCCATGTCCAGCTTTGGAGGTGGCCCTGGGGTAGCTGGAGGGAGCCCTAGGGCAGAGCTAGCAAAGGGAACTCAGACAGGCAGAGCTTAACTCACTGTTCACCTTGAAACCCAACACCACAGGGTTATGTGGGTCTCTACCACATGACAACTGGTCCAAACGAGCTATTAAAAAAACTTCATTTCAGCTACAACTCACCACATACTCCCTGAATGTGTCACTGCCTCACAGAAAAATAGGTGTTTATTCAATGTTATTCATGTTGGGACCCAAGTAAGGGACAAATGGAATAATTTGCATTGAGGTAGCTAAGATATTTCACCTTTTTAAGTGGAAAAACTAAATTTCATTAGTTTTTCCCAAACCCCCTCCTCACCCAAAAATGAAGCTCTAGGAGATAGTTTATTTGCTCCTATGATCTACAATAGTTTAACCTCCAGGCTTATTGAATCAGACCTCTCACGGTTATAGTGTCTTAAGGTAAATGACACCACCTCCGTGACACAATGGTCTAATTTTTCACAAGTGTGAAGCATTAATACAAAAATAAATTTCAAAACAGGTGTTAGGTAAAAGAGCACAACATTAACTAAAAAATTACTAATTTAAAAAAAATGTTATTGAGGGCAATCCAGACAGAATGTAATGGAAGAAGGGCATAGTTACAATTTGACTTGCAGCATGTATAAAGACAGGTAAAACTAAGTCCTACAAAATAACTCATCAGATAAGAAACAAGAAATGTTTTCTTCAGTAAAGTAGGAACTTTAAATAATATTCAAGAGTAACTGCCTAAAAATGATGGCTCTCACAGCAAAAACTAGGAAGGTAATGGTATTTGCTCTTCATAAAGCATTTGAAGGTGTAGCCATTGAAATTACCCTGCAGCAATCTTAAAAATAAAGGAAGAAAAGCACTTTTTCATACAAATAGTTAAATTCTGGGACTTATTGCTACAGAAGGCTGTGAAGCCCAAGAGTGTAAAAAGAGATTCAGAGAATTAGGCAAACCTGTAGAGGACAAATCCATCCTCCGGTGCTTATTCAAGAAAACGTGGTCCTTCTATCACAAATGTTTTTAAGTTGGAAAAACATGACAGAAAAAGGATCCCTCTCTATTTGTCCAAACAGCTTGTAGGAAAATAACTAACGGAGTATTGTCTTGTATGGATCTTTTGGTCTGATTCACTGTAACAGAACTTATGGAAATGAAAAACAAAAGTAAAAATCTTTTATACCACTTATTTACCAACATGTTTTCTCAATTTCTTTATCCCCACCTATCTGTTTGAACATGATGCTGGTTTCAACATGAAAACCTGTTGGTAGTGAGCTAGTGCCTATATTAATAATTACAAAATATTTGAAAAACAGGTATATAAGAGATTGTAAGAAAAATCATCTTTAAAACTAGGGACAGTGTAATTCTATCATATAGATTCAGTATTCTAGAGTTTGTGTTTGTTACTGTCTCTTTCAATATTCTAGTTTAAAAATAATTTAATCCTAATAGTAGTTTTATGTTTTGAAATTTTTATACTAAGACTTAGCAACTAAGAAAATCAGATCAAATTCAAAGAGTAATCTATTTTAAGACTATCCTCAGAAACATTTTTTTCACCCAAAAACATATCCTAGAAAATGTACAAAGAATGAATATGGGAGACACATAGGTTGGATGAGAACAACACTCTGACTAGAAAGCAGAGACCCCTCATGTAGTACATGATTTTATCACTGTAATACAATTAAAATTCTAATTCCAAGATCCAGAAAATTTATTATTTTTCCAGTTAATGACAATTTTTTCCTAAACCTCCATGCTACATTCATTATTATACCCATTAATATATATAATATATAT
>VZTX01005229.1:0-25423 GCA_013400915.1 Pardalotus punctatus | reverse complement strand
CCCCCCCTTAGCATAGGACGTGCCCTCCCCACCCCTCCACCAGGGAGCCACCTCTATGTCCCAGTATCTGCTGCCTCTGCTCTGCACTGTGTGCTCTTCACCCAGAGTGAAGTGAGAGGGCTTCGCACCCCCCTGCCGAGGGCTTAACAATGCCCTGGCTGTGATTGTTTTCCAGCGGGGGCTTTAGTTGAAAATGGAAGCAGGATCCACTGTCCCGGCTGACCTGACACAGCCCAGCTTCTCCTGGGGCCTCTGCAAGCACATAGTGCTGCTGTTTCTTCATCTCCTTTGAGTTGTGGATGATTGGATCCCCCCGGCAGTGAAGCCTTGGATAGGTGTGGACACTCGTGCATCCCAGAGTGGGAGCAGGAATTCCAAGGCTGTCCGTGCTTTGTGGAGCGAGCCATGTTTTGTTACGGTCGAGCCATTTTGGCGTTGTCTCGTGCTGCATGTGTGAGTGATAGACAATACAAACAAAGCAAGGGGTGTTGAAGGAATCCTTTCATGCAAGGAGCAGTTATGTACCAGGAAAAGCAAATGTGTCCGAAGGTACTAAAATGAGTCCAAATCATGAATTTTTCTACTAAATGAGAAAAGCTTGGCCATAAACTACACCCACTTTTCCCCCCTCAGCTACTGACCAGTCAAGCACCTGAGTGTCTCCTGTGTTTTTAGAGAGGTTCTTTTTCTTTTGAGGATACTGAAAAGCAATACTGCTTGTTTATATGAAATACTTCATATGAGAATGTCAAGTTTTCAAACATACGTAGCAGTTCTTCTATCTTAAGAGGAATAAACACCCTGAGCAGTGCAAGATGGTTAGGCAGCTGTGTCCCACTTCATCCACAGGACGTTTTTCCACGAACTTTTTAAACATTAAAAAAAATATAGTAAGTGTAGGAATTTCCGGAGTAAACTGTTATTTCCAAAAATCCTTACAGACTCTTGTCCTTGTTGAGCCCATGAAAATAAATTGATCAGAAATCTGTAAGAGGTCCAACAGAGGATGTAGAAAAACATATAAATAAAGGAAATTCCTCTGATTGAGTGTTTTCATATTTTACAGACTCCTTATCTGGTTGCTTTCATTTTTTTTCCCCCAAAATGTGGTTTGGTGGAAGTTTGTTAGGGAGAAGCTAAGGAGATTAAATCTAGTTCTTAAATTTACAGCTAGTTACATCCTTACTCAAGAATTCTTCCTGATACAACCATTAATCTTTAATTAGCAACATTAATGGTCCTAAAGAAACACAACCATGTTTCATAATGTGGTTACCTATTTAATAGTAATTTTTGTGATCATTTAAATTGAAACTGTGTAAAAATTTTACCTTCCCCATTAAAAACAATAAACTGGAGTTGCACGGCTGCATTGGGATTTTAATTACTTTTCAACATGAAAAATCAATGAAATATTTGTGTAGCAGTGCAAAAGGAGGAGAAATTTAACATCTGAGTGAAACTGCTTTTTATAGGACATGTGAAATTAAACGTCCTTCCATCTCAGCTTTTGGTAAATGTTTCTGTTACGAATGTGACAATTTGATATTTTGTGTTGCTTTGATGAGCTACTTCACCATTAAAAATGCTGCTTCATGTCTGAATGTCTGGGGTGATACCCCCCTCATCTCACATCTATCACATCAGGTGATGCCCTCATCAAACCTCTGGTTAAGTGTCTGTGTCACCACTGGCAGGATTGGATTTATAGCCTGCTCAGGGAGGGATAATGAGCAGATTCAGCAATTTGATGGGTGTTTTGATTGGAAAATGGTTGCAGTCATTTATGACATTTACCCTGCGTTGTAATTAATTCTCAGCGTCAGCGTTTTAGGCAGTTCTGGCTGTAGAGGTTGGAGAGAGAATCTGGGGCAAAGAGTGAAATTGGGGATGAGAAGCTCCTGATAATTTTTATTAGACCACGGCACTCTAATATTTATACAAATTTGAAAGGAAGAGAAAAATTGCAAGACTGTTCTCCAGAGTGTTTGGGTTCTGACAAGAAGGTGGGAATTTCAAGCAAATTGAGGCTCCTGCCTGGGAAGCAAGATAGATGGAGGCTGTGTTGTGCAGAGGCTGGAAGGGCACAGGGCAGAGTGGGCTGTGAGGAATCTCTGCAGGGCTGGAGCCTGCTCCAGACAGCCAGAATTCAGATGGATGTGAGGCTGATGGAGCAGTGTGTGTGTGTTCTGTGTGCCTGCGTCTGTCACGTGCTGCTGAGCTCTCAGTTGGGTTTTTCCTCTTGCAATATAAGCAAAGGGAAGTGTCATGGCTCCTCCATCCCTGATTTTTCATCTCACATTTTGCCTGTTTCTGTGCCCTTTAGCTGGGCAGAGCTTTCTTAGAGCATCCTAAAAGGGGGTTCAGCTTCGCTGACCTACTTAGCTTTGCCTGATTAATTAAGCTGCTGCATTCTGCTCATTGATGATGGCACTGTACTCGATAGCCATTAGAGGGGTTGTACAGTTCTGGGTATTTGAAAAGACTCCTTGAAAAAGAATTCAGATCCTTCAAAAGGGACATTCCCGTGTGGCTGTAGCTGTTTTGTGTCCCTCACACCCTGTGCTGCTGTCATTCCAGTCTTAAATTTTTTTTCTTTTGTTAATAAAGAGGAAGCTGCCACATTCTGCAGGGAAAGTAGTTGCACTACCCAGTGTACTTAAACCTTTCTCCCTCTCCCCAAGTTTTCTCCTCTTATGGTAATTAAAGACTAAAATGTTCATTGGAAATTCTCAATATGACTTGTTTCTTTTTCTAGATTCTGGAAGTTACAGTCAGTCTGGGGGCCAGCAGAGGTATGTGAGGATATTTTTTTTGCTGTTACCAATTACATCTGAAAAATAAAAGACCATTAAGTATTTCCAGTGTGATGACTGATTGTTCAGGATAGATTATTGATAACGTTTTTGGAGTTAAGGATGCAGAAAGTTTGCACCTGGACTTCCATCAAGATGTCTTATAAAACAAGAAAAAGGTCCGTATTCCTGAAGAGAAGACAATAATGAGGTGTAAATTGGAATGACGTCTTGTAATAGTAAGAACTTCTGAACAGTCCTGAATATGGAAGAATATTTTTCATGTGACTGCCTTAAGGTGTTCACTAAGATTTTAGTCAAAGGTTATTATATTTGTTATGTGGTCCAAGGCTGCAGGGTATATTTTAATCAGTGAGGCAAGTGTTTTTATGGAAGTATAAAAATTACGGCTAGTGCTGCCTGTGCTAATGAAAATCATAAGATTCTGTGCATGTAGCACTGCATGAGTTTGGGTTTGTATCTAAGTATGATGAGTTTCAGCACGTGGTTCTTCTGTCAATTCATGAAGGCTTAAAGTGGCAGAATAGTAAGTAAGTATAATATAAAATTACAGCAAGCCCATTTTTCATGTACTCTAAATTTATGCTTGAAACACAGCAGAAATTAGAGTAAACTCTTCTGGTTTCTGACAATCAACCATTAATTAATTCATGCAGTTTTAGTATGCCTGGATCTGCAATACTTGGATTAAACACCTATTTTGGAATGAAGAGAAACTTAGAGACGCCAAAAATACCTTTACTTTCCAACCTGTATGGAGAGTACTCTAAGCATTTTTTAAATGCATTTTTCTCTTCCAGCTACTCGTCCTATGGCAATCAGAGCAGTCAGAATTATGGACAAGGACAGGTATGTTGAAAAAAACATTGTGGCTTTCAAAGCAGATGTTCCATGAGTGAAAATAATTGTTCCTGGGCCAGGAAGAATTCCAGTCTCAGCTGTGCTTGATGTTTGCAGTTGTGTCTAGCCAAGGAAAACTGTAATTACCTGCTGTGGAAGTTATACTTATTTGAGTACATTCTTGAAATTACAGGGATATTCTGGTTATGGGCAGAGTGGAGACAATTCCTCCTATGGACAGAACTATGGAAGCTATCATGGGAACTATGGACAGAATCAATCAGGTTTGGCTAGCTTGTTACATTCATTGGCAGTATTTAAAAGGTGAATATTGACTAAAAATTTTCTTCCTCAATTTCCAGGTTATGGACAAGATTCCCAGGGATACGATGATGAATCCAGTTATGAAAATCAGAATCAGAGCTCATACAACCAGCAGTCCTATGGCAGCCAGGGCCAGCAGAAAGGGTCATCTAGAGGGTAAGGAAGCAGAGTTTCCCAGTATCTATTTAAAATGTTTGTAGTTTTTGTGCATTAACTTGAGCTATGACAAATTTCCTGCTAACATTGCTGAGAAACAGACAAATATTTGAAAATCCACATCCTTGAAACATTTTTAATGTCTGAAAGACAGGAGGTACAGGAAGAATATTTATATAAGAAGGATGGGTATAGTTGTTTTGAAGTCAGGCTGTATGGGGACATACACCTTAGAAAGTCTTTGGATTATCCAAAATTCATTATCCAAATGAACTTACCAAGAAATGAAATTACCAAGAATGAACTTGGTAGAGTGTTTTGGTTGGGAGAAAGACCTATCAAATACCTCTCCAATGACATTATTTTGTATAAACTTAGAGTTCTTTCATTAACTTCAGATAAGCTGTTAGCAAGAAACTCCTAGCTGCTCTCAGGTTGCAGGCTGCTTATCTGCCTCAGAATGCCTTTTCTTGAAAGAGAAGTGATTCAAAAATGTCATTTAAGAGATAGATTTTGTTTTTCCAACTAAATAGAGTTCTCAGAACATTGTGCATTTATATCCTCATCAGTAAATTAAACGTGCACATGCATGCTGCACTCTAATTCAAATGTGTGTTACTTGTGGTGTTGTATTGGATTCAGTTTCAGGAGGATTAATGGTACAACTTTGAAAGTATGTTGGCAAATACAATCTAACTTCTCATAATAACTTAAAAGGCTCCTTAGTGCTGGAATACCTGCACTGTCTACTTTACAAGCTTTGTGCCTCCACCCCGAGGTTACTGCTTGTGTTAGAGCTTTATTGAGGATCATGTGACCTCTTCTAAATACACCGTCGAGTGCTAAACCTCATTCTTGTGTCCAAGGTCCAAGTGGTTTTGTATTTTTTTTTGCAAGGTGGTAAAGCAATGTGGGCTTGAGCAAACCTGTACTTGGTTTCTGGTTTTGTAGTTCTTGTTAAAACACATCTTAATATAAAAAAACCACAATGTCTCAATCTGCCATCGATGGGTTCTGTCACTCAGATGACATTTTTGCATCCCTAACAAAGGCAGGTACATGGTTAAGTTTCATTTTACTTTGTTTTCTGAGCGTTTATTAGAGCTGTACAAAGATAATAATGTAGTTTTTTAATTCTGCAGATGTCTTGTAGAATAAAAATGCAGCACTTAGGTTCTCCAACGAGTTGTTTGTGATGTAGAAAATGAAGGGAAACTTCTCAATGTATGGTTGTAACAAATAAAGAGAAATTGAGAAATGAAATGATAGCAGCTTTGAAGAGGGGGGCCACAGAATTGTAGCTGTCATGTCCTAGGGGAGGGAGAGGAAGACAGCAAATAGTGGATGTTCTCATCAATGCTTTCTTTGTTGGTAAAGGTGCAAAGGCTAAAGCAAAGCTGACTTTTTTGAAATGAAGATAATAACAAAAATCTTCACAAGCTGTTTACCATGGGGATTAGCAAGGTTAAAGCTGAGATCTAGGCTAGGAGTGGGAGAGAGCAGATTAGATGGTATTTACTCAGATGGGATATTTTGGGATTGGTTAGACCCAATGCACTGGATCTGAAAGTGCTTTGAGAAGCTGGTGGAAACTTTCTGTAGGCTCTTGTATTTTTTTTTTCCTTTTTTCTGAGATACTTTCACTAGCAAGTAAGATTGCCAGAGACTGGAGAGTGACAGATCTAGTGCATCATCTTTTGCAAAAGGGTGGAAGCAGGGAGAGGGAAGAGAAAAGGCCAGAGATGCTTTTCAGTTATTGAAAAAGTAAGACAGCTAAGGCACAGCTAAGTACCTGGGGGAAAACAAAGGAATGAGTAACAGCCAGTGTTCTCCCTGGATGCAATTTATTTCTCATAAATCTATATTATGCCTTGCTATGAAGGGCTAAGCCAGCTGGAGCTATTTTCTCATCTATCTAAATTTTCCAAATACTTTAGTTTCTACTTCAGATGCTGAGGCAAGTGTGGTGTAGGTAAGATTCCCTTGTGGTTGCTATGAAATTATTAGTCAGAGAAGATTTATTACTCCCTCTTGGAATGTAGAGCTGCATTGTGTATCCTGGATGTGATAATGCTCAGTGTTTCTGATGAAATTTGCTGGGGTAGTGTAGATGGCCCTGAAGTGAGAAGAACCACAGGTATGTTACAGGCTACTGTAACAGTTAGAAAAATTCTTGACAAATGGTAGAATACCGAGAAAAAGAGAGGTTGCAATTCAGTGAAAGCAAAATGTTGGTATTTTGGATTATTTTAGGCATCAGGTCTCAGCTGTACTATATAACATGAGCATTGAGGCTCTGCCCTGCAGTTCTGGAGGGAAGGATTTGCTCTTCAGCAGGTCACAGGCTCTCCATCAACCATTGATGTTGCTGTGGAGAGGGGGGAAAGCAAATAAAGTACTGGGATGTGTGAAAGGAGTGATGCTCTTAATTCTGTAATCAAGTAACACTGACTGAGAAATTTTAACAATGTCATGAATTTTCAGCCATTATCTTGCTCTCTATTCTGTGAACATTTAGCTATTAATTCAAATTCTGTTTGTTTTAAGTGGAAGAGGCTCTTACGAACAAAAATCAAACTATGGTCAGCACCAAAGCTCTTATGACCAGCAGTCAAGCTATGGACAAAACCAAGACTCTTATGACCAGCAGTCCAGCTCGTATGACCAGCAGTCGGGCTATGGCCACCAGGGCTCGTATGACCAGCAGTCGGGCTATGGCCACCAGAGCTCATATGACCAAAAGTCAGGCTACAACCAGCACCAAAGCTCATATGGCCACTCTCAGCAATCCTACCAGTCTCAGAAGGGAAGCTATAGCCACAACAGCCAAGGTAAAATTCACGGGTTGAATTCAGTATTGGTTAATAAAATGGAGCAGAAACGCTGTGGAACAGTTGGATTTCCTTCTGCAAGCGGTTGATTTGATGAATAGTGGACCTCTTTTTCCATGTTGATATTTTTGGGGGATGTTTTATTTGTTAAGACTTTAAAAACATTATAGAGAGATTAAAAAACTCTTGGGGCCCCAAAATGGTTGCATTTATGTATGTTAGAGGCAGTCTTGCAGAGTCTTTGTCCCTGAGTTCTGCAAATTCAAGGTGGAATTTTCTTCCTAAGCTATTTTGAACCTTCTTCCTGCGTGAGGGTGACATGTCTTGATCAGTCATGAAGAGCTTTTGCACTTCACATTCCAGCTTTACGCTGTGTAGGTGAATTGTGAGATAGAAGGAAAAGTTTAAGATGAAGCCTTTTTTTTGCATTAACTTCACACCAGCAGCACAGCCCACTCTATTTATCCTTGTTCTGTCTTCACTGATGTCTTTTGCAAGCTGGGAGGGCTGTTTGGAAGTCAAATGGAAAGTATATTTTGGACAATATGTGTTTGATGTTTGGAAAATGGAGTGTAATTACAGAGTGTTTGCTACATTCTGATATCCTTAGTGACCCTGGAAGCCAAGAGAGATAAAGGAGCAAAGTTTCATTTGTTTTTTTCCCCTTTGTGGCACAGAGAGTGTCAGAGAGATTTAGGAGTTGATACTTTTCAGATGTAAATGGCAGAGCTAATGAAGGGGAGGTGGGAATTACAGGGTGTGAATTTTCACTGTGCTGCAGTTTGCACTACAATTGACTCGGGTTTGGTTTGACTCATTCTCCCAGATGATCGCCGCGAAAAGAGCAGGTATGGAGAAGATAATAGAGGATATGGCGGGTCACAGGGAGGAGGTAGAGGGGGATATGACATGGATGGAAGAGGTCATATGTCTGGATATAGGTAAGTGATCTCATTCCACTGCCTGCACTTCTTTACCCTTGTTTCCTATTATTTAGCTGATTTTAATTTTTATTATATGTCTATTTCTAAGATGGTTTAGATTGAGATTGACAAAAATGGGAGGTTTCTAAAATTAAACCTTTCTGCGCTGCACAGAAATGGGTTTTGCCTAGGGGAACAGCTTTTAGATTCACATAGATTGAGACCAAACATTTGATTGTTGTGACAGAGCTGCGTTTTATTTGCATGAGTTGCTCTACAAAAACTGCTCCAGCCCATCCCTTGTTTTCAGTGACAAGAAAACCAACAGCCAATGATTGAGAAAAATTTATAAAATTCATAGCTGAGGTAGCTCACATTTTACCGGGGAAGGATTTTGACCTTGCAATAATCGGAATAATTTAGTAGTAATTTAACTTGTCTTTGCTGCTTTTTTTCGGTTTTAAACTTCTATTAAAATACAGAGTTTTTAGTATTGATTTAGTTGTCAGTCCAAACACATTTATTTTGGGTAGGTCTGAAATACTAACAATGCTGTCACCCCTTTCCCCATTGCCTTAGGCCTTGGACTGTCAAGAAAATTTATGCACATATTTAATTCTGTGCTTGGCAGATAATTTCATGCAGAGGTCTGCAATTGGGACCTTGGCTTTAAAGCCTATTGAATTAAACATATGACATATTATTTATTAATAACTCCCCCAACTGGCTCCCCTTTGTGTCCCCCTGAATGGCTGGGGGTGCAGAGGGCTCACTGATGCAGGGTGAGAACGTTGAAGCTTCTGGAGAGCTTTGAGGTGTTGCTTGTCAGCACCACTTACCCTTCAAAAGGCTGCAAAGCTCTGGGTTATTCCTAAAATCCAGATAAAAAAACCTCTGTGATCATAGAGTGTTTTGTGTTGGAACAGATCTAATTGAAATAGAATAATCCAATACTTGGTTACTTTTAGACGTATTTGTTTTTAAACCGTGTTTAAAATCTGATTCTGAGATGCTCCCAAATTGTACTTAATGGCTTGTTAATGATGTAGGAGGATCTTACCTCTTCAAATTAGGAAAGCATATTAGTGTTATTTTATGTTTTTGGGGGTCTTATATAATATAAACTTAATGCATATTTTTCTATAATAATTTCTATAATAAATGCAAATTTTTATACTATAAATAAACATAAATGTATATAACATAAATCCTATAATGCATAGCACCTTACATAATATAAACTTAACAAGCAAAATAATTTCTAAGGTAATTTCAATTTTCAGTTAAAACTGAACTTTCTGTTTTAAAAGTTAGATTTTCTTTGTGGATGAGGATTTACCATATTCCTGTGATAAAAACTGTTGTTTTTTTTTTAAAAACTGATAGTTTTAGCTCGGTTATAGCTGAGCTCTTTCCAATAAGAGAAATGAACTTGAGCTTCAAAGAACACAGTGCTGATAGATTTTGTTGCTTTGGAACAAACTCGGGCCTTTGCAAGATAAAGTGAAATGTATTAATGTCTGTGAAAATAAAACCTCTTGCCGTATTTTTCCAAACTGGAGGAAAACTTTTGCTCACACATCCATGTAGATCATAGCGCTTCAGTGGACTGGGAAGCCAAAAGAAGGGAAAGAGGGGAAGTGAATGAAGAAGTGGAAGAAAATACAGTGGAGTGGGAAGGCATTTATTAGGAATTCTGTCTGCTTCTGTTAAGTCGTGTTGGCTTTAATGGTATTTTTTTGTGGAAATTTTCTGCAGCTACAATGTCATATATCTTAATATTCAGTCTTTTTTTGCATAATTATGACAGAGGATTCTGCTTCTGACATACTTATTTTACCAGACATGCTTTTTAGAAAAGTCTGAAAGGTTAAATTAAATAAAAAACTCTATAATGAAGGGGAAAATAACTTGTAATAAGGTAAGAAATAATGTTTAGTCCTGTGAAAATGTGGGGTTTAAGGGTATGTGGTTTTTTTGGGGGGGAGTGGGTTATATTTTAAGTTTTATTTATTTATTTGGGGGGAAATATGTGTAGGTCAGACTTCAGTAACCACCATTTTTAGTTGTTCTGATCACATTTTAATGCTTAACATTAAATTGTGAAAATTCCACAGCCGTCAGGAAATCATCTAAAAGCCTTGTCTACACCGATATTTTAATGATGTGGTAATCACAGAGTCCCAGAATGGTTTGGGTTGGAAGGGACTTTAAAACTCATCTTGTTCCACCCCCTGCCATGGGCAGGGACACCTTCCACTGGGCTAAGGTGCTCAGAGCTCCATCCAGCCTGGCCTTGGACACTTCCAGGGATGGAATAATAACAATGTAGGCTTTGACTTTTATAGTGGTTAGAAAATAACACGTAAATAAGTTATATCAGGGCAAAAAAAAAAAAAAAATTGCTCCTTGACTTTACAAACAAATGAATTTCAAATGTGGGACCACAGTGAATGAATCTCTTGTTCTTAGCTAATAATAAAAATCCTTCCTTGATGGACATTTAGACACAGGGAGAACTTGATGCACCTTTAGGGGTGAATTTTTATTCTGATAACTGGAAGGATTTGGGCATGTACTGTACTGAATGCTTTCAACACTCATTTTTCTTTTGTGCCTCTGCAAAGTTACACAGCACTGAGAAGAAAATATCTTCTGAGAAATTCCTGTTCAGATTTCTTAGCTGATATTAGTCCTATAGAGAACACACATTTTGTCGTGTGTCAGAAGTTCACATTTTAGTTTTAATAACTTAGGGTTTCAGAATTATCCTTGAGGTTTTTTATTTAATGGTCTTGAATTGCAATTTAGGGGATTTAGGATTTTGCAAAATTTTGTTTTGAAGCTGGAAAAATTGATGATCTCACTAATTTTTATTCTGGCTAAGTAGTAAAATACTTCCTTTTTTTCCATAGTAGAAGAGTGTCATCTTTTCTTCAGAAAACAGATACACCAGGCCTTGAGAATGCAGAGTTTTACCCTAAGTTATTCTCACCCAAGCTTCTTTCTAGTATTAGTCACCTTTTTGTTAGAGTCCTCACCCAAAATATAAGGAATTAATTATTTTTGTGGTTTGTTTTGATTACACTTCTAAGTGGGAAACACAGGAGCCAACAAAGCAGGTGAGAGAAGCTCTGCTTTTGGCTCTGCTCATACAGACTGTGTTGGTGGAACTCGAGAGATGCAGTTTAGAAAGGATTTACCATTGTGTTAGGATTTGTCATAGAAATCCTGACTTTGTTCAGCAGAGATTATTTTTTAACTCTTGTGCAGATTTATGTTGGTCTGTTATAAACAAAAGCTACATATGCAGCTTGGTTGTTGTATCAGCTATTAGGAGTGGGAATTAGTGTGATATAAAGAAACTACAGCTTAGTGCAAATGTTTCTACAACAGTGTGGTTTGTGTTCAGAATTCATATTTTGGCTTGTAGCAGATATGCTTGAGTTTAGTCTTGTAGAGACTTTGGAAAAATGTGAACAGAGGCAATAAATATAAGCAAGGGAAAAAACCCATCTGTCAGTGCCTGTTGGTGCACTAAATATTCATTTCTTGTTTGTAAAATGCACTCTTAGGTGTTATGGACACAC
The DNA here is from genome assembly GCA_013400915.1 of Pardalotus punctatus. Taxonomy (NCBI): domain Eukaryota; kingdom Metazoa; phylum Chordata; class Aves; order Passeriformes; family Pardalotidae; genus Pardalotus; species Pardalotus punctatus. The sequence continues at coordinate 13,943 of VZTX01005229.1, read as the reverse complement.
TCGGTGAGACAGATACATGTTGGAGGCTGAAATTTGGTCCCTGAATTCTTAGTGTTGCTTCTGCCAGTATCTGATCACTTCATAAAATTGCATTTTGTGAATGCTCCCTGTATCCCTGTGCCTCCAATTTACAGAGTTATTCCCAGCTGGATCAAGCAATATCCAGATGAAGTCCAGTTACAGTCAAGTAGATGATGATAAATCTCTGACTGAATATAGGAGAAAAGAACACCTGAGAACTTCTCTTTCATAGCAGCAAATTCACACCCTGTGTGTGGTGCCTTGCCACATTCTGGCTGCCTGCAGTTCGGTCTCTTTTTTATTATTTTAATTGGTGGCTCTGCTGGGTTTGAACTGTTTGTTCATGTTTCTAACACAGGGTATTAGGACTCCAAAATCCATCTGGTCGCCCATCTCTGAGGGCTGTGTGCAGGCCTGGTAAAGCAATGGGCTGTGAAATGCTGCACTTGTATTTTCCACATGTTTTATGACAATAATATGGGAAGTAACTCAGTTGCTGAGTTGAATTTTTGGTCTCAGTGAGGGGTAAATCTGAGACTCTGGCATCAGCTGCTTGCAGTTTCTGTGTTTGACTTGCTGCAGGATATCTGCCTGATTCCAGGGAATCTTGCGTAGCTTTGCCCAGCGTTCACAGAAGGTAACAAACTGCAGCTTCATAAATCACATACAAAATGCCACTTAAAAATCTAGGAAAGCATATTAATCCATCACCAAAGGTATCTGGCAGTGATTTGATGCAGATTTTTATTGGGTTGGGCATGTGAAACTAAGCAGAGGATAAGATGCTGAAGCGTACTTGGGCAAAAATGTATTTCTGTAGACATTAATTTAAAAACTAATTTAAAATTATTGATGGCTCTCAGTGCGGGGTGCAGAACTATATCACAGAATTAGAAATTAGTCATTGGACTAATGTGTAATGTCTTTATATTTTACACATGCAACTCCCACTTCTCAGGATCATGGTGCAAACATTTTCGCCCCAGCATCCTGCAGAATCCTCACTTCCAGTGAAATCCTGGATGTGTTGACACAAACTTACTTTGTTTTTAGATTGTTGGGTTTTTCTAACTGCCATATAGTTCCACATCAGAAAACATATTTGTTCTGGGTATTGCTGTCCTGATGAATTGGGACATAATCCAGTGTTGGAAATCTTGACAATGTTTCCATGGTTGATATTACTCACTTTTTTTATTTCTGAGTTAAAATCCCAGAAGAACAGGCATCCTACTAAAAATTGTGTCATAATGAAGGGGTTTTTTTTCTTAGCTGAAGTGAATTGGAGGTGGCAGAAAGGTATTTACAGTAAATTTTATCATCACCATTGTGTTTTTAATCATCAGTCCTTGAAAACAGACAGCTTTGAATAAAGATCAGCACTGATGTTATAAATAAAATCCTTAACGAGCAGAGTGAATTAATGAATAAATGACGCTGCAATTTAGCATTCAGATATTTTCTGTGCAACAGCAATGAAATTTACAACAAAACGTTATTTTAAGAAAAATCCCCGTGAAAGTGGTATTTGTCATGCCAAACATCCAGTACTCACATGGAGTGTCCCAGAATGTCAGTCACCCTCCAAAGAGTGTCTCTTAATCCAGGTTTGATAATAATATGTTGGGACCTTATTTGTTCCTCACTTTGGGCAGATTTTCTCTCATAAATGTTAAGTGTCAGCAGCTTCCATTCATGGCTTTGCATTTGCTGTAACAGATGGACAGAGTGCCAGAGAAATTGCTCCCTAATTTTACTTCATTGCCTTTTTCTGCGTGCTCGTGTGCCCTGTTTGGACTCTGCTGTATGAGCAGACAGATGCAATTAACACCTGGAGTGATTTCTAGTCATAAAATGCTTTGATGAAGCGGCCCAATGGCTCCAGAGGCTGGAGATATTTCTCTGCATCATTTGAGCTCACACTGCCTTTATTTTGTTGAGAAATCTCTTGGGATTAGGTGGTCCTGCCTAATTTTCAGGTGGCAGCTGTGTCCCCCACACAAAGGGGAACAAGCAGGCAGTTGTACATGGCAGTACGAGATAATCCTTCTGACATTTGGTTATTGACTTTCTAAAAAAATCCAGTGGTTGTATTTTTCCTGAAGGCTTTGAGTATTGATTATCTTGTGTTCATAGCATGGATGCAGTTACAAATGCTGTTGTGAAAAATCCTTCCAGTACAAACCTTTCCAGTGAAAAGAGTGAGGGTTTATTTTCATGCACAATAATTGGAGGCGTAACAACCTGTTTTAAATCCCCTTCTAACTTTTGAAAAAAGTGATGTGTGTATTCTCTTAACTTGGTCTACATTTTGTGCCACAGGTTTCAGAATGAATGAAATAAAACTTCACGGCCTCTGCTTTTGAAGCTCACATGCACACACCTTCTCTGTAATGCCAAGTGCTGTAGTACAGTAGGTCCCCACAGACCCTTGCTCAGAGAATGGCTCATTCTGATAATTTATCCCCTGTATTATAAATGCCTAACAGTGGAGATTAATTTTAGCTCTTTTGACTACTAGGAAAGTACTAAAGTACTAATTATTCCAAAGTAGCAATTACATCTACAATTAAAGCCCACATTAACCTTCATGAAAATAATGTTTTTGTTTAAACCCCTGTTTTGAATAGCTGTTATTTTGGCTGATGGGATGGGAGAAAGTATTGAACCAACCACATGTGTATGGGTTAGTTTAAAATACTCCTTAGGGCTTCTCTTCTCCAGTGCAGCACCCTGAGAGATATTTTTTTTTGTAATTTAATCTTGGAACATGAATGGGTAGTGAGGAGAACGTAGAGATGGTGCTTTAGCTGCCAGACAGTAATTCTCAACTTGTCATCAGTTAACTGTAGATTGAGCCTTGGGCTCAGCACGTAGAGACTTAAGGAAGAAATCATTTCTTCAATTTTTCCTCTGCAGTGGTGGTGACCGTGGTGGCTTCAAAAATTACGGTGGTAAGTGCCGAGTATCCAAAAATGTTTCAGTGGAAATTCTTTATAAATCTAAAAGCCACCAATATCTTGTTACTATCTAGTAGAAGCATTATAGAGCTTTGGTGAGGCTGGTGTGTTCATGAGTTTAATAGCCAAACTTGTAGCGATAAACTGGATTTCTACTTTGTCAAATTGCATGAAAGAATTTGTGGAGACAGTGACGTTCACCGGATTGTTTTTTTTTCTTTTCTTTTTTAAAATTTTTGTTACAAATGCTTCTTAGAAAGGTACTAGGGGTAGAAAAAAAAAAAAAAAGGGGAAAACTGCTTGGTGATGTGACAACCAGCATTTGCAAGCAAACACCAGCACAGCATCAGTGTGGCAACTGCCACATGCTGCAAGTTAAAGAACACATTAACGTCCTACAGACACCTTCTGTTGAACGTTTAAATCTAAATATTCTCTAAATCTCTGGTTAATGTCTTAGATCTTAGATGCATTACATACGTTCTTTATATATTTTCTTGTTGCTAAAAAAGTCACTTGAATGTGTTGTGCTAAAAATAGTCTTTTTTCTTTCTTTTTTTTCTTTTTTTTTTTTTTTTGTCAAACCCGTTTCATAGGTCAGAGGGATTATGGACCGAGATCAGATGCTGGTAAGGAAACAAGCAGTGAGTGGTAGTGGATTGTAGCTCTTAGGTCACTGCTTTTAAAATGCTTGTCTAGAAAGATGGATGTGGCTGCAATTCCCATAGCTCAAAAGAAACCTAGCTAAAGCATGTTTTCTTTGAAAGAAATGCAGTTAATTAAAGTGCACATGAATTTTTGGTTGTTAATACAGCAAGTAAGAATTTCCTGATGTGCTTTGACTGTGCTTGAGCCAAGCAGCTGCTTTCACTGCCATCACATTTCTGCTAAGCTTGTGTTATTTAAAACGCACTCAGCTCTGGTGGGTTGGGATGCCCAGCTGCATGGAGAAGTTGGGTGTGAGGCAGGCAGCTGGTCACTTGTCCAGTGTACTCAGTTGATGGTGTTAATCTCAAAATTAAGCTCCCTGCTCCTCTTCTATTTCACATAAAAGTACCTCTGGGATTGAGGAGTCTGCTACTGAGCAGCAGAGATCTGAGCTTAAAACACTGCTGCTGTTGCTCCACAAAAACACATGGTAAATGTAACTTCATTTTCCACAGATTCAGAGTCTGACAACTCTGATAACAACACCATCTTCGTGCAAGGACTCGGAGAGGACGTTTCAACAGATCAAGTGGCAGACTATTTCAAACAGATTGGTATCATAAAGGTATGTGAAATGAGAAATCATGGGTCAGAAGGAAGAGAACTGGTGGAGCTGGTGTACTGGAAATGTACTGGTATCATTCAAGGCAGAGTTCTCTCTGCCTCCCCAGCGGTTGTAGATAAAATATTATCTGGGTTCCCAGCTGGCAGCTCATTTGTAATGTGGCAGCCCTAGCACCTTTCTCCTAGTGACATTTAGATTGCTTTGTGTCTCTTCTTTAGTCTTTACAACCCTGACACTCTAATCCATTGTGCCACCCTCATACTGCAGCACATGTGCCTCTGTTCTGTGGCTGCTGCTTCTGTTTCTGCAATTCTAAATTTGGATTTTGTGCACTTGACCTCATTTTTTTTTTTGTTTCGACTGGGCCCATCGTTACTTTGTGGAGAACAGCCAGTCAGTATCCTTCAGTCAAATCCCTCTGTTTCTGCAGGCCTGCTCCAATATAGTGAGAATATTCTCACTAAAGATACTTAGTGTTACAGTTTATGCTCTGAACTGAGTTAATCAGTATTTCTGCCATGCCAAGTGTACAACCTTTCTTTTCAGACCAATAAAAAGACTGGCAAACCCATGATAAATCTCTACACAGACAAGGACACTGGCAAGCCAAAGGGAGAAGCCACGGTATCTTTTGATGACCCTCCTTCTGCTAAAGCAGCAATTGACTGGTTTGATGGTGGGTGAGAGTTACCTGTTCTTTTGGCTATTTATGAATTAACCGGCAGTGGAAAAAGCAAATCAAAACCTCACTGAGGACCCCATGCTGCTACTTATGTGTCTTCTGGCTTGGGTTTGGTTTTGTTTCGTTGGGGTTTTGGAGTTTTTGTCTTAAGCAAATACCTATATTTCATGGTTTCTTGTGTGTGCTGGATTTCTCTATCATTTCATTAAACAGCAGCTAGTGATTTAGACCAAAAATGTGCAATGAAACCGAGGGTTTGCTGCTGTACCTCAGTCATCCCTGCACAAGGTACAAGAGGTGCTGTTTGTGTCCCTTCTTGTTTAGACCAACAGAGCTGTAATCTGTGTTAGCAGCTGGAGGGATTCCCTACGGTGTTGCATTGATATTTTTAGTGTTGTGGGAGCATTTTTAGAGTTTGGAATGGTTATGGCAATCTTGTGCTGAGTGCTTTGTACAATGAAGAACAAGGTTTTAAAATTATGGGTTTATCCCAGAATTACATTGATGTAAAACTCTTCAGACTGCAGGAAATACAACGGCACTCTTGTAGTAATGAACTTGAGGGGCTGAGGGAAAAGTGCCTGCTCCTGTCACCTTGTGTGTTCACAGAATTTTAGTGATATTGGTTAGAAACAAAAGGACATACTCTGCATCTGGTGAGAAATAATACTGCTGTAAAAAAATTGGCATGGCATGCTTGTCTAATGTTTGTATTTGCTAATAAAATGCAAATTTACTTTTGTTCAAGAGGGTAAGGCAAATATGACTATATTAGGCACACGTGGAGTTCTGTTTGTCTGTGATAAACATTGTATCTGTGAAGAACCCAGTCTTTGAAAACCATGAACTTTATTTAAGTGCACTTACTTGGGAGGTAAATTTTGGGCTGGCTATTTATTGAGTGGTACAAAAGCCTTGTTGCCTTGGTGGAATTACAGACAGTCCAGACATCCAAACTACTTCCCTGTGAGCATGGCCAAAAATCTTTTAAACATTCTTATGTCTTTAAATTGCAATTTACAGATCTCATTTAAGCTAAAATATCTGTGGGTTTGTGGAGAGTTTAGCAAGTCCCTCAGTATTTCTGTCTCACCAGTGCTTTCAAAACCAAGAGATTTACTGCAGCCTGCCTGTGTCTCAAGAGTTTTGTGTTCAGTCTGTGTGTGCAAATCACTTCTGCTCTGCTGGGCTTGCTGCTGGGAGCTCTACTGATCCCTTTTCTCCTCCCACAGGAAAAGAATTCAATGGCAATGTTATCAAAGTTTCTTTTGCAACCAGGAGACCTGAATTCATGAGAGGAGGTGGAGGTGGCGGGCGTCGAGGTGGGACTAAAATTCTTGGTTTTGCATGGTTAAATGCTTTTTCTCTGGGATTGATTTATTAAAGAGAAGTTGACTTTGAAGCAGTGATTCATCAAATATATGAGTCTTTGGGATTCTGCCAGGAAAGGGAGTAATAAGGATTGAACCCAGTTAAGTAAACTGATATCTGTAATCTCTTCAGCACAGTACAGAATTTATGCTTTCCTTTAGAAATGGAAAATCTCCAGATCTTGTCTCAGCCTTGCTTTTAAAGAGATAGTACAGCAGTGATGTTGAGCTGTACCAGCCCCACACATGTATAGGGAATTCCCAGTGAGAATTTCCTTGGTGCAGCAAGGCCTTGAGATGCTGTTTCCAGCTGGGATTAAGCAGGGTACATTATTCAGTTGCTGCTGACTTCGAGCAGCAGTAAGATCTCTGATTCCTTTAATTCAAGACATGTCAATCTCCCTGGTTCTCTGCATGCACAGTTTTGTCACTAATCCACTGGGCATTCATTATTATTTTCCAGGAATCATGCTTTGGGTGGTGACTGTCAACAAATTCTAGTTCTGAAATCAGGCAGTTTTGTAGGCTGATGAAAAAATGATTCTTCAACAGCTTCAGTTGATATAGAAGTTCTTAATTTTGTGATGCAGAAAGCAAGAATGTTGTCCCTGTGTCAGAGGCATCCTGGGATAAATCCAGACAGACTTTTTTTATTGTTAAGTTTTTGTTCTGTGACTAAGTTTGGCCATATGTGACTGATCTTATACCTTGTTACATCTTTCTGAAATTTTATTAATGCATGTAGTGGGTTTATATTTACCCAGTGGCAATCCAAGCAGATCAAGTTTCCCTTTACTGCTGAAAAAGAATTCATAATGAATAGTGGGAATATATTTGCATTAAACATTCCTTCCACCTGAAAAGTGTGTCTGTCACTTGGGTTCTGAAAGCAGTGACAATCCTTGATACAAGTTTCTCATGTGCAGGTCCCAGACCTTTATTCTGATTATAATTTTGTCTGCAGGTTCACGAGGTGGCTATGGAAGAGGTGGGGGCTTCCAGGGTAGAAGTGGGGAACCCAAAAATGGTGATTGGGTTTGTCCTAACCCGTAAGTGTCATTTTAATCGGGCAGGGGTGTTTCATGTGTGCTCTCTGAGCTTCTCCACGGCTCAGTCTGGGGAAATCCTTGTCTGTTCCAGGTCCTGTGGCAACATGAACTTCGCTCGCAGGAATTCCTGCAACCAGTGCGGGGAGCCCAGACCAGAAGATTCGCGTCCATCAGGAGGTGTGTAAAAACAGCCTCTTCAGTGTTAAAAGTGTTCATGGCATTACACCTTTCTGAAAATTCTGATGTATTTCTGGATTTTCCCCCAGATTTCCGTGGGCGAGGCGGCTACGGAGGAGAGCGGGGCTACCGAGGGCGCGGCGGCCGAGGAGGGGACCGGGGAGGTGGCTATGGGGGCAAAATGGGAGGAAGGTGAGAGGAGCCTTTGGCCTTGCTTGGCTGTGGGATTGATAGGGACTGTGGGAAAAGGCTTGTTTATGTGTGTGCAAGCCATGAAAATATTAACTACAGATAGGATGTTCTGGAGAAAATCGCTCAGTCTGGCTGTTGAGTTTTGTGAATGTTTTTGGATGAGGCATTCTATAAACACAGAGCAGCGCACAGACGTCAGCCTCGAGATGTTTGACTGAAGGGACTATTTGTTATTTGCTTCATTTTTCATTTGCTTATAACCTTTCCTTTCCCTTCCAGAAATGATTTCAGAAATGATCAACGCAACAGACCATACTGAAGACCACTGTGAATGTTTTGTTTGTCTTCTTGATGCGTTTGATAGTGAAATTGCCTGCAGCTTCACCCATGGCCTCTTTCGATAGTGGAATTGAGTGAAACTAGATTTTTATTTTGGTGGGAGGGTCTGGGGTGGTTTGGGAGGAATTTTTTTTTAAGCAAGACATTGAAATTTAATCTTAATTTCCACATTCTCCTCTTTTCTTCGCCCCCCCACACCTTTTCAAGAGGCCCTAAGAAGGAAAAGGATGAACTGTAAAATATTGCCAAAATATGAAGTGTTTTGTAATACAACAATAAATGCTGATTGTTTTATTTGTGAAATCCTGCTGTTTCACAATAACTTGAGTTGCATGCATTTCCTTACGTATTCCCAGTGGTAATGGCTTAAGCAGTAAATAGGCACTTGTTTGGAATGGCTCTGCAGATTTGACCCAAGCTCTGTGTGTTCACAGAATCTGCAGTCAGGTCAGTGATGAGCCTTATCCATATCCTCTATCTCAGACTTGCAGACTTGTCCCTGCTCCTTTCCTGTTTCCCTCCTGTGGTGCCTGCAATCCTTCTGCACCTGCCTTGGTGTGCCCTGCACCCCGAGAGGAGCAGGCAGACAGCAGTGGGAGTGTGTTCTGCAGCTGCCAAGGGGCAGAGCAGCTCAAAACCCAAAGTGGGATGGCTTTAACAAAAGGGGATTTGCTACATATTGCTGTACTTGCTGCTTTTGGAATGTGGGTGATGGAAACAAGTGTGTGCAGCTGCTTCATCCTGGAGGTTGGATGTAGGTGAGGTTCAGTAGGTGCATTGTGAGCATTTGGGATTCAGCTCCAAGGAAACAAAGGAGGTTAATTACCCCTCCTCACATAGGTCTCTGCACACTGCAGAGGTGGGGAATCTGAGAAGGTGGCACTGCCCCAGCCAGCTCATGCCTCTGCATCACAGGCCTTTCAGAGAATGTCTGGCTGTCCCATATTGCAGTGGGCAGCACTATAAATACAAGTTCTTGGGGTCTGTAGTTACAGCTGGGCGTGGAGCTGAGCAATATCTCACTGAGAAATGAACAGAAATGGCTTTTGGTAAGGTTTATAAGCCACCTCCCCAGTTTGGTGTGTATTCATGGTCGTGGTAATGAAGTTCAAATCTGCATTACCCGGGGTTGTAAATGTGCTGGGCCTTTTGCAGGTTTTTTTGGAAAGGGTCTGCTCTGGTAGGAAAGGAATTTATAATGGATTGTGGATAGCTTGTTCCTCTTAAAACAGTGGAACTTGAGGTATATATATATACTAGTGACAGTATAAAATTCAGTGTATGGCATGTGAGGTTTCAGAAAGACAAATAGTTGACGAGTTCAGTTGTTTTGCTGTCCTAGAAGTGTTGGAGACTGGTGATTTTGAAGCTGGAGTTACTGTTTGGAGGGAAGAGGCTAGAGGGTGCTCTTGCCCACTGCTCTGCTGGCAGATGCAGGAGTGGTGCCAGCTGGATGGGATGGAAGGAAAGCGGAAATCAACAGCTGAGAACAGCTTGGTGTCCCTGCTGAGGTTTGTTCTCCAGCAGAGCTGACACCTTGCACTGCACAAACAACTCCTGGGGATGAACCTGGAGCCCTCAGAGCTGAGCAGAGAGCTGGGAATGGCTGAGCTGAGCAAAACCCAGGGCCAGTGCAGCATCACACCTCTGGTCCCTCCACTTCCCTGGTGAAGCCCTGGCTTTTTCCCTCCTGGAGAAGGGCTTGGTGGTTGAAACAGCTGGTGCTTCCAATACTGGGACCAACAGTTGTAGCTGCCTTTAATGCTGCCTCAGCTTCCAAACCTGCTTTCTCCCCCAGGCTAAGAACACTTTCCACTTCACTGCCCAGCATCACCAAGTAGACAAGTCTTCAACTGGGACACAAAACTGCTGTAGCTGTCATCACCTCCGCTTTTCCACCTTAACAACGAGGCTGAGCACTTGTTTTGTTTGTGCTGTTCTGCACTGGGGCAAAACAGCCTGAGTTCTTGCATGGTTTTTAAGACTCCGTCAGCAGCTGTTTGGTTTTTCAGAAGATCAGTTGGAGGGAGAAACAGTGCTGGCTTGGTGGGTTGTTTTACTTGCCTTTGGTGCAGCAAGAGTTAAATGAGCTCAGAGAGGCCTGGGAAGATGTTCTATAAAAAATACAAACCCAGATGATGGTTTAACTATGTCATGGCCCTACAACTGCTTCTGCCAAGTCCTTTGGTCCTGCAGTTTTTCTCCACAGCCGCCTGAAGTTTGCCAGGATAAGCTTTAATTGAGCTTAAAAAGAAAGTAAAAAGCTTTAAAAATGTAGTATATTAAGGATAGAATTAGCTTTAGTTCTTCCCAGTGTTGTGTGGGAATTTGGTAGGACTTCATGTAGTGAAACTCCAGACTAAGGAGGGACAGGACAGTGGAGCTGGAAAACCAGGAGAGTGTCCCAGCAGAAGGGAAAGTTTGGGTTATTCTCAGCTGGGAGCAGCTCTACTCTGCTGCCTTTATTCCTATTTATGCTCCATCCTCCAACAATACATTTTCTTAGTGGCGAGGGTTTCGTTTTGGAAATAGTCCTGCATGGAATGCTGGTGGTTTATTTATAAAAACAGGTCTAGCACTTGGCAAGCTCAGCAAGGACTTGGTGGAGAAAAGAGGGATGCTAATGCAGGAGTGGCATGTGATCCTTACAGAGCTGAAATGCCACAATAACAGCTAAACATTTTCAGAGACAGACAAATAGTTTCCATGTCGGCCCTCTGCAGCCAAACCCACCTCACCCTGAGAAGAAATGCAACTTTAAGTTGCTCAAATACCACAGTCGTAAAGAGAGATACGGGGGCAGTGACTGAAGCCAATCTCTCCAGTCTCCAGGGGTTTGAGGCCGGAATTCAGCCGGTGCTGCTTTGCCTAATCTAGAACTGATAATTCCCATTTCCAGGGTAACTGAGCCCGTGTGACCATGTCCCAGTAGATGATGTTGCTATTGCTGCTGTAGCAGTTGCTTGTAAAGCTGTTGGAATAAAACACCGCTGTCAGAATGCACCCAAAACTGCTTTAAACTCCGCTTTTCATGCCAAGGTGATGACGTTTGCTGGAACTCAGGTGCCACTCTGATCCTAGAAAGAGATGAATGCTTTTGGCTGTTAGCTGAGCAATCCCAGTGAGATTCAAACTGCTCCAGCAAATTTGTGTGTTTATAGGAGGGCTCATCAGCTGGATGCAGCTTCTTGACCTCATCGACTTCCAGGAACTCCACACACAAAAGGTGAAGCCAAGGGAAGTTTGTGCAGACTTCGCATTTTCTGTTTAACACCCCTTGAGTAAATGTCTGTTCCTGGCTCTCTTTGAGACAGGATACTGGGCAAGACAGACTTTCTAACACATTTTAAGGACACAGGAAAGTCCTTTGACCTGTGAGAACTTACCGTGCACGAATGAAGTACGCAGAAAACAGTGTCTGAGCAGAAAAACTTCACCCTTGTGACAGCCCAAGGAACGTTAAGCTGCTCGTGCCTTGGTAAAGAATTTGACTCTTGCAGGCTGGGGTTGGGAGGGAAAGCTGTGATTGTGCCCCTTATCTGATCCAAAGTGGTCCCGGCTCTGGCCACCTTCCAGCACAGGATGAGGATTTTGGACATTGCCTGGCACAGCACCCACTGAGCCATCCTGCTCCCAGCTGCTGTGCAGCAGCAAACATCTGAAGAATGGCTGTTCTCGAGAGGGTGAAAAAAACAACTTGAGCCTGTTCTCAATGCAGAGCATTGAAGGTTTTTAATGGTAGCTCTTGTGCATCACATCCATCCTGGGTTGGAACTGCCACAGAGGAGTAATGGGGTTGCTATTTGCTTATCAGTTATGATAAACACTCAGAGCTGCTCTGAGCAAGCTCACGTCACTGAAGTGCTGTTTCACAATGTTGGTTTAGGAACTCTTGGATCTCACCTCAAACAGGGATCCACTGGTGCTTCAGCTCTGCAATGCTCAGTTGCTTTTGCTGTGGCCCTATGGACAAACCAACTTACCCCATTCCCCACTCCATACCTGTGGTAATGGCATTTAATGCTCCATGATGTTTTCAGGTCAATATGCAAATTGCATTAAATTAGGAACCCTCTGGATCGCCAAGCTGGGAGGTGTTTTAGGAAAAGATTTGGAAATCAAGCTCACTGAGTGCATTGAGATCTTTTGAGTTAAACTCGAGGAGGGATTTTCACTAGAAACCCAAGAATCAGGAATGATTAGGCCACCGGAGCTTATATGGATCTATTTATCATGCTCTTGAGAATGTTTTTAGTAAAATTTTTTTGGTCCTCTGCCACAGGCTTGACTTGTCAGGTTTCAGTTTTGGGGTAGAAGTTAAAAGGATTGTAACTTTTTTTCTGCCCCATTTCTGAGCTTTCATCTAACACTGAAAAAGCCGGAAACCTGTTCACCTTTCCATGAGACAGTTTTTCTGTTCCTGATACTGCTCTGATTGCAGCAGCTGGATAAACATCTTTATACTCCCAGCCAAAACTCTCCAAAGAGCTATGATTTGGCATCTCCAAGGCTGCGCTGAATTCTTCTCCATCTGAATGCCAAAACCCCTAAGGACTAAGGCAGCAGCCCCGGGAAATGCCCGGTCGGAAAGCTGGCTGCTCCGGGGGCTGCAGGTGCCCTCCCAGCCGCTTCCCCACATTACAATGAGCAGAGGAGGGAGTTTCCTGCTCCTGCTGGAGCCCAGCCAGTCACTTTCTCATCATCCATATTCTTAAGTGGAAGAGCAGATGGATCAGTTGCTTCCTAGACACGACGCAAACACGGATGCATTTGCAGACAGAGCTGCTCTTGTTTTGAAAGGAAGCGTGAGGCTGACCTGCGTGAGGAGTGGCCATCCCTTGGCTCTCCCTCCTCCCAGGGCCGAGTATTCCCCTCACACCATCCCTCAAGCTGTGCCAACTGCCCCCCATGCTCTCCAGCAGCCCTCAGTCAGTGCTTACTGGCCCAGCCACAATCTTCTTAATTTCTCCCATATTTTTTATCTTGTACCTCAGTGACTTCCCTATTTTGCTGTGCTGTGGAGATCCCTTTCTCTCTCCTTATCCTGCTTCCCTTCCCTACATCCCTGTCCAGCTGAAAAGCAAAGTGTCACAGGCTCCCTGCAGCTCTCTTCAATCTGCACTCAACAGATGCTGCTGGAACTCCAAATTTTGGCATGATTAAAAAGTGGAGGAAGGAGCCTGGGCTTTAAAATAGGTGTGGGGTTGAAGCTGGCATGAAAACAAAAGCAGATACAAGTCACATCCTATTTTTCAGAATCAAAACATCAGAATCAAAACATCCTTTTGCTTTAGTCAAATGAAAACAAAACAGTCAAACAAAATACTGCTGCGAGTAAACAGAACTGTTGACCTGTCACTGCAACCTGCAAGATCATCAGCTGTGTGTGAGCTGCAGGAGAGCCGTGATGCTGACACGGGGACAGCAAACAGCCCCTCCTCCCGCACGGGTGACCATGTCCTACGACCAGGAGGAAACTTTAGGCATGAAGTGTGTAAACCACAGCCCTGAGTGTTTACTATGTTTATGATGTAAAGCTTGAGAAAACACTGTTCTAACGTGTAGATTTTGCCAGACCCTTAAAGAGGGGCTGCATTGCTTTGCTTGTGGCAAGTGCTGGCCCAGAGGGACCCCCGGCCTCCAAGCCCTGCATCCATGTGTGCCGGACCATGGATGAATTCAGGTTTAGGAAGAGCTGGAATTGCTTTGTCCTCTTTTCCCCAGCTTCAAACCGGGCAGCGCCCCTGTCCCGGCGAGCGGGAGGAGCAGCCCGGAGAGACGCACCGGGATGCTCCCGGGGGACAGGCGACAGGGCACGGCCGGGGTCATTCCCCCGGTGCCTGAGTGACACGGGGGGGCTCCCCCAGCAGGGACAGCCCC
>VZTX01005228.1:20744-139669 GCA_013400915.1 Pardalotus punctatus | reverse complement strand
CCTGAGCCATTCTGCAACAGGTGGCAATATGACATCTAGTACCTTACTCCAAACACACTGAGGATGTAACATGGCCATTTGGGCTCCCAGATCCCAAGATGTTCTATTTATTGTTTCTGCATTCTGTTAGCTGTATTATAGGCAGCAAGGAAACCCATCCATGTGTCATTCTTTCCATTAACAAAACCTTAACAAAATCTAGCAGTTTTGCTTTGATACTGCTCATGTCAGAAAATGTATACTTGATGTATTTCAGTAGAGACTGGAGAGACAAACACCAAAACAAGGAAGAATGTTTGGATGTGAACTGTACCTAAAAAGAGGTCTTCAGTGTGGAGTAGCTTTTACATCCTTTGAGTATCCAAGAGTTCTAAGCAAGCTGAAGTCTCCATTGTGCAATCCCAGAGCAGAATAGCCAACTCTTATTAAAATATGAACAACACCTTTGACCACTATGGCACAAAATGAGTATATTTACATTGCACACCAAGGCAGTGGCCAAAGCAGATGCAGGATTGAGCAACTGCAGTTACCTAGCTGGGAAACAGGCTAAAGAGTAGTAGTTGAACCACAATCATGTAAACTGATTTACCACACTGACTCTAAACCACTTTGCTGCCTTATGCAAAATCTGGAGCCTCAATCACAAGATTATTTCACCTCCCATGTGCTCCCTGTGAAGGAGTACAAGGCAATAGTTCACTCTGTGTTCTTCACATAAAATGGCATTTTCTTTGCGTGCAATGACCACTAGGAGCTAATTAGATACATTCATTTCCCCCGACATATACACACAAACTCTATTTTTCTTGCTTCTTTTTCTTAAATAAAAGCTCTTAAAATGCCAAAGAATTCAACCTTGACAAAAGTGCAATTTCACCAAGTTTAGCACACATGAAATTGTGAAATTGAGTTTCTTACAAATACTGGCAACATGCCAGAGTTCTGTGCTGGGCTCCATGGCCTACCTGGTAACTACTGCAATCTAATAAATTATGCTGGAACAATGGTACATCTGGCTCCCAGAAGAGATGGATAAAACTTTTTAATAAATAGGAAATTAATCAAGAAGTTCAGCTTTGGAAGGACTAAGCCTATTTGTGAATTCAGCTTTAAAATACAGAGACTAAGGTTTTGAAGATAAAGAAACATTTCATTCTGACAGCTGAGAAAAACAAAATATTTATTATTATTATTATTATTAATATTATTAATATTATTATTATTATCTTCTTTCAAACAGCACTACAGAAAAAGTGTTTAAGTGAAACGTTAACGTTACAGAGCCAGGCTTCCCTAAATATAATTTCAAATAGCAAAATAACTTTGTTTAAGGGAAAACCATGCCACCTTTCTTATCTCAATTTTAAATAATTCTCTTTAAGAATCTCCCAAGTCTAAACAAAAAACAAACAAAAAACAAACAAAAAAAAAGAAAAAAAAAAAAACGAGAACTAAAATCTCCACTGCACTCACTGGAAGGAAGGTTAATATTTAAGAAAAAATATTCAAGCTGTAAATAAAAGAAAAGCTGGACTATTAGATAATAAAACTAAATTTTCAAGAGAAATAGGTAAGTGCAACAAGATCACCACTTTTTACCTTCTCTTACTCTCCCATATATCCTTATCAAGTATTCTAGCTTATACAATGACAAGAGGCACACCTGGTAAAAAAATAGTAGCTAACATATACCATTTTCAAACTCACTCAGGTTGAGTTGTTTTTCTCTAAATTATCCTTGCAACATGCATTAACTGACTTGAACCAAACCCTGCTTACCTTAGACTGAACCTTCATTTTTCACCTCCAGAGTCCACTACTTTTAAGGTCAGAAAGGAACATATGTGTCCAGTGTGACCCTCTCACCTGGAAAGGCCAGAGAGCTCCAAACATCTGGTGGAAGATCCAGATATCAATTTGCAGCTGTCATTCTGAGGGAGTAGAGAAGTGCTTTTGACATACATCCCATTGGCAGCACTTTTAAATAAATCTCTACTGTCCAAAGCAGTGTGATGTAATAAGATCTCAATCTGGCCTTGGGAGCTGGCCAGCTGCATAGGCTGCCAAGGATGGATACCTTCTGCCTCTCTGAACCTGAAAACACCATGTTGTCAGTGGTGTTGCCCACACCACCCCCAGCTGTTGGGATACACAGCTGCTCATATGGTGTTCAAAACACACGTGTAGAAAATAAACATTTTTCTTGAATTATTCTAAGAATTACTTTCTGAATCCTGCTCATTTCTTCCCAGCAAATGGGTCCTTAAGTCTACCTTGCAATGTGTGCCTACGGCTGCTGTGTCCTCTTAGGGGACAAAACAAAACCTTTTGTGCAGAGTTGAAAGCAGAAATTTGACTTGGAAGAAAAAAAAGCACCTAGCATGAAAATAAGAAAAAAAAACCACCTCTGTCTGATTAACTAGATAATTATGTTACTTATTTTTAAGAATGGTCCTTGTGCAGTATAAGTACGTAATCTTCCAGGTACTTGAAAAGCCATTTGAGGAAAAGTAAGCACAATGGGAGGACTAAAAGTTTCCTTTCCTGTAGAGAGATTGTAATCCTTTTCGAGAGTGAAGCTCTTATATGGAATTCAGATGAAACTAAATCTTATGTTTGCTATAAATACTGATAGCTGTGTTGAAGCCAATGGTACTAAACTCAAGCTTTGGGCTTTCAGTGGATTGTACTTGCTTCAAAAAGATGCCACAACAGTACTTCATGTTTATTTAGCTAATAAAATATAAAAGGTACTGCTGGTTCTCCGTGCTTCTGAACTGATAAATTCAACTGACACTAAAAGTCTGCTCACCCAAACCCAGAAAAGTAGGTGCATCCCTAAACTGTAAAGATGTTTATTAAAACTTGGATATTGATCTAAAAAAATTCAATACTGCCTGTCAAGTTTGTCACTTAACATGAAGCCCTTTCCTTTGTTTTGGAAAGACTGCAGAAATACCATCCATCAGGATTTTTGAAGACACCAACTTCCAACATGCATTGTTTTCATAGAGACAATAACTATATAATAAACAGTAGAAATGCTCTGTTACTGTCTTTCATATTGCAAGAAAAGTCTCTGTTTCGTTTAATCCCTATAGCCTTGTTGCATAAGAATTATGTGTTTTCATGTATGTACATCTCCATATACATGAAATCAGGAACAATTTAAAATAGAATCAGCCCTCCCCTGCAACAAGCTAAAAAATCAGATTTGTGGTTTTTATTATCTTTTTTTTTGTGAAGACTATCAATTAATTGCTACCATACTATTAAACTTACAAGAGCTGGCAGATTCTGGTGAGAGAATTCTTCAGAGACGTTAAGAAATTTTCCAAGTTGAAAATAAATAGGTCCAAAGTATAGAAAACAAAACATGAAGTTTAAGAGACCTTCCAAACCCCTACTGTAGGCACACAGGTGCCTACAATGCCACAGATCATGACAATCTGGTAGAATAATTTACCTCTCTGAATATAATTAGTTATAGGAAGTTTCCAAAGAGATTGTGTTGCAGATAACCAATAACCAGAGAAATCATTAAAAAAAGAAAAATCAGTTTACCATACTAGTCTTTTGTAGACAAACAGGCGACCAGAGAATTACTGACCATGTAGACGCAGTTAACCTATCCACTCTTTAAAAATGTATAGGAAAAAATAGCACCAATGGGACTTTTAAGTATCAAGTTCACAAAATGAAACATTCACTCCACATTTTCTGACAAGTTTAGCAGTGCAAAACCAAACCTGCCATCTTGTGCACAAAGAAACAGAGCTGGCTATACCAAAACAACTGCCATGAGTCACCCTCTTTTCAGGCATTGACACTGTACTTTGCAAGTTGACATGATCTGTTTCTTCGTAAGAGAAATGGCTTATGGAAGCAGTCTGTCATCTTAAGAGCACACCCTTCTTCTGTATTTGTGAGACTGTGGACTTGTGAAATGTGCTGTATGAAATGCTGTAAATGGACTAAGACAAAAATATGACTTCAGCTTTAGCTCAAAACATAAAAATAAAAGTCATAGACAACAAATTCTTAGTACAACTGCAAATGTGTACAACAATTCATTTCACAGTAAGAGTTCCTCTTGGTCTTAACAATAATTAAGTTAATAGTGAATATGTTTCCTAGCCTCTAGGTGAAGTAAAATGGGATTTTAATCTGCTTTAAAACATGACAACTTTAAATTATTAGCATGAGATTTGACTTATATATCTCATAATAATTTAGATATTTGCATGAAAAATGGTCTTGTTAATCAGTACCTCATGAAATATTAAAAGGTCAGATTCTCATCTCATGTAGGTCAGAATAAACATTGACCTGAAATCTATAGCACTGGTGGAAGTAGTAAGAACATATAAGATAATTCTGCTGTAACCAGACAACTTTTCAAATTTTCAGTTTTAAACCAAAATAATTTTACTCTCAAAAGATGTATAAATGTATAAATATCTTTTAAGCTCTCGTTCCATTGCTCCAAAGTCAAAAATGCAATTTCATCTTGAGATGGCTGCTGTTTAACAAATCATCCAAACTAAAAGAGTCTGTGATTTCTGGGCCAGGCACTTTTAAAAATTCTGAAGGGCTGGTTTTTAAAGAGATAAGTAAATAGAAGAGAGAAAATTTTAGAGAGGGTACACCAAAACAAAATTTGTTCCAGAAACAGAAAACTAAAACAGGAAACCAACTGAGTGACTTTGATGTAAGATAGTGTGAAATGAGAACTATCTATTTGCCCATATAATTATGCAATTATGCTACCTATTTATAAAAACATTAAAGCTTGCAAATTTCTTTTTTTTTCCTGGATTTGGTTCAGGTCATTTACTTGATCAACACTGAATGAAACTTACAGATCTGATATAGCACAACCATCACAACATAAAATCTACTTTAAGACCGAAGAGAAAGCCTTAGCACTGTAAAAGATACTAAAGAATTTAATGTGTGCACAACTTCCCCATATCTCCTTTTTCTAGGTAACAGGTCTCGAACAAGTAAAAATGGCTCTAAAAATGGCAGAGGACTGCCTAAACCACACAAAGCCCCAAAGCCAGTAAAAATAAGACAATAGTTAATTGCCTTGTGAGTTATAAACAAAAATATTTTGTCAAAGCGAACTACAAAACCATTTTTAGTTTAAAAAAAAGCCAACAAAATATGTGCTTTGGTAAAAAAGTCCACTTGCTGTTAAGTATGTAACCAGAAAGCAGGGAGCATTCTCACATGAAATACCTCCACTAGTTTTTTTTCTTTCCATTCAGGTATCTAGGTTTTGTTGGGTTTTTTTGCATCTAGAAGGAGTCCAATTGCTGTATTGAGAGTACCAGATTTCCAGAACTACTGCATTCCCTCACAGCTGCTCCCACAGAAGAGGTCAGCTACAGCTTATCAGCCTGGCCCCAAAAATTCATCTGCAATGTGCTTAGGTCTCACCAGTAAGACTGGGACTATTAGCTGGAAACCATGGTACAGTGGATAGAGCAAACTAAAAAGTCTCTGGTGATCCATGTCCAACTTTCAACTCAGTTACTAACACAATATAAATAAATAATACTACACTAAGAGAGTGCAATTTAGGAGTTACATAAATGATCAAATCAAGATTTGGAAACACCCGTCATTCATTATGCTGCAGCATGTTTTTCGAGACCTACATGAGCTGCAATGTTCTACTACAGCTAAAGTACAATACCCTCCAGGTACTGCTATGATAACTAGAAACTCAAGAAAGTAAAGGAACTCATTATTTGCAACTTATGGTGATGATAAAAAAAAAACCAAAACCAGCAAATCGACAAACAAAAAAGCACTGCATGCAGTGAATGAATTCATTATTTCCCTTCCTGCATAAACACTTAGCCCCTTTTGGGAGGATGTCAAATATCATTCACCCTCTAGAATGTCTGAAAAACCATGCACATATTAAGAATATCCAGTCAGATAGCTTAACAACTGTGGTTTTCTCACAATACCTATCTCTTTGTATTTCTGACCCTCACTGCAGTCTGGAATTAAGCACATATAGAAAGTTAGCTCAGTTGGACAGCAAGCTTTGCTGCCACCCTAAATGTATTAACAATATTTATCAAATGATAATTGGCAATTTTTATTTTAGCTTAATACATTTTTCTACTCATATATTCTCTCACATTGATTTTGTTGGCTCTAATCACAAGGGTAAAATAAGTAGGACTCAAGTCTGCATGCTGTGTTCCCATCTGTAAATGCTTAATCTTTTTCTTGAAAGTTGAGTATACCCTCAATATCAAAGTGTTTTAAGGGAAATGCAGAAATGTATGGTGTCTCCATGGCAGAAAAGAAACAGTTTTGTTAAAAGTATCATTTAAATGCATGTTCCAAGGAGGGTGTGCTGTTTTCCTATAAACAAGCCCTATTTTAATTTACTCAAACCACTAAATTAGCACTATCCACGACTAAACAGTACAGAAGGTGTTTTGATGTTCATAATTTGAAAACTTTCAAATGGAAATTCTACATGGAAACTCCAACATGCAGCTTAACATAAGTGCTTCTAAATGTAATTTAGCTCTGTTATTCATTTTCATTTTCTCTTTTTTTTTTTTTTTTTTTTTTTTTTTCCCAAAAGATGGTAGTACAACTAAACATAAGACTCAGCATTCTGCAGAATAAAAAATGTATGCGGCTCCCTGGTCCTAACAGCAAAGAAACTTCATTAATTGTTTATGGCAATACAGTATCTGCCATTACCTCTCTCTGTGCCCAGTGGTGTGTCCCAGATCATTATGATCCTGGAAATGAGATGACAAGGGCCCTGCCCTGTGAGACGTGAGAGTTTTCTATTCTGATGAACATCAGTTTCAGCTCAAGGTGCTTAGTAATGGCTTGCGGCACCCAACAACTCACAGAATCAGACCTCAAATCAGACTTAATAAATTTTTAAATGAACTCTGTTCCTGATATCAACAGGAATGTCTTCTCAGAAACACTTCAGAAAGCTACAAATTTTCAAAGATTCTCAGAAGGCAATTTTATTTTAACCTATGTGAATGTCATCCTGTGCTGTAATTTCTCACCTCCATACATTATGGATTCATGATTTTTTCATGGAAAGGGGCTTTTCTGTTTAGTGTAAGCTTTAGAGAAACATACAGTTTTTATGAGGTCCCTAGGTCAGATTTCTCATGTCAGTAACAACATGATTTTCCATAGTTACTAAAAACTGGGCTGTTTGGTTATGCACAGCATATGCTAAGTAGTCTATAGTAGTCAATTGAAATTGTGGTTCCCGTTGACACATCTCAAGGTCTTATATATGCAAAGAAGAAAAGCCTTATCCATGTTTTCCATATTACAATCATAGTGCAAAGAGCTGCTCACTAGCATTCTGATTGTGGACATGATATATTCAAATCTTGAAAATGTCATTTTTTTTACTGCATTCAAATGATTGTATTGAAAGCAATCACAACTTCATGGTATGATCAGTAAATAATTTTTTTTTTTTTTTAAATCTGGACACAGAAACAAGCCTAAACTAAAACTAAGGATCAAGGTAGATAGAAAAATGGCTAGTAATTGGCAAAGGAAATAGGCTGTTAGTAGTCTAGAGAAGCACATCTCCTTCAGAAAGTGTAGCAGCATCTTTAATGCATCTAGAGAATGTCCTAGATCACCTAATGTACCCCATTGTCAACACTGTACAAAAGCTAAGAAAGAGGAGAGCTTGAAGGTATCCAAAAACAACTGCAGAAGCAAGCTTGCAAGAATGTAGATTTCTGGAAAAAACCCCTCCAGGTTTTGTCAACAAAGCCCCTCCTTAACCTGTGAGAAACCTTATGTTTTCTCATGTCATGAAGAAATATAAAGATTTCCATCCATTCTGATGGGTAGTTTTGTTTATTCATTTTCTCTTATATGTAAGAGTTTGTACACAAGCTCTCTGCTGCTGGTATTACTGAAAAATAACTGTCTCTCATTCTTCTCACCAGGCTCTACAAGGTCTAGTGCTGACACACTGCCAGAAACCATTCTGCATTTTCTTTTGGGTGGCTTTGTGAGAATGAATGAATTCTATGTCCTATAAAGATTCGTACCTCCACTTTGACTTTAAATCATGGCATCCAACCTCACTTGCAGCGTGAGGTATCTCTATGAGAAGAAAGTGATCTGATTTATTTATTCATGAAACGAAATTGCTTTGACTATAATGTACAGGCTTTAAAGCATCAGTTCTCTCTCATCCCATTATTACACAGCTTCCTAATTACCTCTCTAATCACACTACCTAATATTGTAAAGTGTCTTGGAGTGTGTAGAGAGGTTGTTGCACATTAAGAACCAAATTAGCAGATTTGGAGAGGAAAGAAGTTACTTCTTCGTATTTTTCCCTTAGCCATGTGGAAAGAAGAGTCTGCTTGTCATCCTTTTGCTGACACAACATCTCTGAAAGTCCAGGTGGCAGAATATGATCAGACCATATGCTTCAGAGAAAAGTATTTTTCAGAATATCACTTTGAACTTATAGTTCATTAAACTTTGCCTTCCTACTCATGCCTTTTTAGCATCTGATTTTGGTGAACTACCGTGAAGCATACCAAAAGGGAACGCAGAGAAACAGATGACAAAGCCTGAGGCTCCAATACAGATCTGGCCCTCCAGCAAGAATCTCATCAACTTCCCTATTTTAGAAATGTCTTGTTGTATGATTTTATTGTGCTCATGCTATAATGTAAAATAATTAATGAATTAAATAAATACTAAAACATAATTCAATTCTGAAGGTCTATTGCTTCACATACCTGGGTCCATTTTAAGGTGTGTCTTGGTTGAGACTTTTTCTCAAACTATTAATTTTCATAGAAAGGCTCAAAAACTGTGTGTATATGCCCCAAACAGATCAATTGCCTTCCTCAATTTCTTGTGCTAAGAATTTGTTGTATACTTTAAAAGGTATATCATTTCTTCACTAACATCCAATCAGGCCATCCATTTGTAAAGGACCACAGAAGTCAGTATTCAGTTAGAAACTCTAAGTACAGTCTATTAGCTCACTTCAGTATGCTCCTGACATGTTTAATGCTGTGAAAAGATTTCTACTCTTGATGTTGTTTCTTTCTTAAAATCACCAGTAGCATAAAAAACAAACAAACAATAACAAAACAGAACAAAATCAAACCAAGCTATTTTCTGTCCATCTGAAAGATGGTTCCTGGAACGTCATTCATTCTTGAATGGCTGTTTTCAAGGGTTTTAATTCTGACACAATTTTGAGTCCATTTTGGCTTATTGCTTTTCCTGAACTCCTTTTGTAAATTCTCATTCTCAACTTTTTTAGGAGGTTTACCTTGTTACATGAAGTCATCAGGGACAGATATTTGTCCTTGTGTTTGTGTTGCCTATACTTCTTATCCTCCTCCAGTCAACAACAATGCTAGCCAGCAAAGGGATGCACAGCACGTTCCACATCAAATTATTCTGTGGCTTGGTTGTTAAAATTTTATGCATCTCCACCCTTGCATTATTTTCATAGCATCCTGTGGAAAGTTCCACAATAAAAGAGGATACAGTTAGGCTCCCTTTGAAAGGTGTGAAACTGCCCCTGGTATGCATACTTGACCATCTTTTATTTTATATATGCGTGCCATGCTAAACAAATTTTTCTACAACAAGGGGTTCCATGGAACCTTACCTATTACAAACACCTTCTTCAGAAGTCTTTCTTTTTGAGGAGTTTGACAAAGATTCAATTTTTATGTACATTTTGATCTCTTTCCTTGGCAAGAAATATCGCACTTAACAGAAAAATCAAATCCACCACCGGATATCTTTAATGCAGGCCAAACAGTCTTCCTTTGTAAAGCAGGGCTAGCCTATTACCTCTCCATCTTATTTAGATGTGGATGCCTACCTACTTTCCTAAACTGTTTTGATCAATTCTTTGTTCTATTCTTTCTCCCCATAAAAATCTACCTCCCCTTTTTTTGGTTTTAGTTTTTGTTTTTTTTTTTAATTTATGTTTTTTACACATATAAAAAAATCCAAATGAGCAATAAGTAAAAGGCTTAAATGTCTCAAATATCACTGTTCTCAGTCCTCCTGCAGCCTGCAGGGGGAATCAAAACAAAACAGGTGGTACTACTTTGAGATAATAATATTAAGTGAGACCAGGTAAATTGTACACTTCTACAACGCAGAATTCATCTTAAAGAACGCAGTTAGGATCTTCAGCAGGCAATCAAGCAACCCAGTCTACCAAGACACGTTTTTTTGTACTAAATAATTTCTTACTGTCCTAACAAAACATGCTAAAATAAAACAAAGACAAATAAAGGAGGAGGACGGAGCAGAGAAGCTGCTATCAAGTAGAGCTGCACAGATCATATGGTGTGGATTAAAAGATTTCCCAAACTGGTCTCACTCACGATTGGACAGAAACCAGCACTGAACAACTGTTAAAATGAAACAGCCATAATAGTTTCCATAACAGGTCCAACTCAGAGAGCAAAAACATGGGACTATCCTGTTCAGCCAAGTCAGCAAGTCTGCAGATGCATATGCTTCCATCTTTCAGGAACTTCTCTGAAAGCAGAATTTTCCGTATATGACTTCACATATTCAATCAGCCTATTCTCTGCAGATCACAATTCAATACCCACAGGCCACATGTAATTTCTCACTATTCTTACCCTTTTTCTCCCCCTTCATCCTTCCCCTATACTGCTACTACTGTCAGGTAAAGCAAAAGTGTAGCAATGGACAAGACTATTAAAGGTATTGTAAATATACACTGTTACTTATATGGGTGGACCTTTAAATCCTTATAGAAAAGTCCATTATGTCTTAACAAATGGAAAACAAGTCCATGCCAGTTTCTCTGCAAATGCAAATGTTTAAGAGTGTGATGAGATGAAGTGTCATGTTAGCTCTGTCCTTGGACACATGCCTTCATCTCTACTTGAGATGCTGCTGGAGAGCATTTTCTGAGCTACATAAACTTCTCCTCTGAACCACCACACACACTCTTGATTTCTAAGTGAGCAAGTCCAAAATCCATCCATATATACAAAAAAATCAGCCACTACAAATTCATCTCTGAGGTTTAGATTGTGGGATGGGTTAAAACCCTTGCATAAATAAAAGATATTTTGATTTTAACAATTAGTTAAAATCAAAATGTTACTATAATTATTCTATCTTACCAATAAAATGATAGTGCCTTAATGTTTTCAATATGCAAGTTTAACAGAAAATATTTGAAAACAGCCTATCAAACCAAAAAGCCAACAACCTCTGCCACTTTGCAATGTCACAAAAAACTTCAACTGACAGCAACATTAAAAAAAATATGTATTTACAGGCACATTTTAAGAAACAGAAGAGAAAATGTTAGGATGGAAAGGAAGAAAAACAAGAAAGGAACTTCTGTTTCAACCATTCACTTGTCCATGTTTTGCAGTGTCTACAAACAAGTTAGCTCATTTCAGGTAAAAAAGACATTCCATCTCCTTTTTGGCTAACCATCCAGTGAGTAAGGTGTGATGAAGAGATGGTCTCTCTCAATTGCATTCAGCACTGTGGGCACCTTTGGGTTGGAACATCAGCCAAAGTTTTGGGATACGTAGACTTGAATATTAAACAAGTTAGAGAACTTTATGTGCACAAGTGAACTGCAGCAAATCCATTTTCAGCATTTAGTATTGCACAGACATTGCAATAAAACACTATTTTATATCATAAGGATCCATAAAGACTATTTATCTCTCTATTAATTAGCAAAATAATACTAGGAAACAATCAGTGCATTATCTATAAATGGATCTGGGAGCCTGAGAAAAAAATCTCAACATGCTCTTTAACATAAAGGACACAAAGCAAAATGGGTATAAACTACCCTTGAAAGAAACAAAGCTTGATATCAGAGAAAGATTTCTAAACATCCTTGAAGTTTTAGGAAGAGCTGCCCAAGAGCATCAGCAAAATAAAAAAAAAATCCCAACTAACCCAATTGTTTCATAATGAAGTTTGGCTTGTTAATGAATGTAATTATAATCTACCATTATCTGCAATACGAGAACATTGGTATCAGCTATCCAATCTACCTTATACTACTTTTTTGCTTACAGAGAAAGGTGTTAATGTCCAATATATTAACATAAATTTCTGGAAAGTATTTTTTAGGAGGGCACTGAGCAACTCTCTGGGCCAAAATGTTTGGAACATCTTCTCCCTTGAAACCAGACACTGGGAGCAAAAGACAACAGACAGATTTTCAAACAATCAGCATCCAGTGGCAGAAGAGGTTGATCTAGATTGATTTCACTGATTTTACAGCTACTGAGCAGACACATCTTGAATTGGAAGTGCAGAACAGGGCTGCACTATGAGAACCTGCTGGTTCTCAGTGATTTTATGTATTCTTCATGACAAGTTTAACATCGACCTTTGTTTTAGGCATAAAGAGTCTTCACAAATCTGGCTCAATTCAAGCTTGCTGAATCTGGTTTCATTAACAGAACTACAGCTACCTCAGGCAAGATTTAAGATTGCTATATTCTGACTTACAGCTGAGATGAGCTGTTCTGTCAGAGAAAAGTAAAGAAGTTTCATCTGTCTTCCACCTTTACAAAATTCTCCTTTATCTGTTATTTACTAATTCCATAAATATTAAACAGAAATAATTTATTTAATAAGAGAAATCTGTAGTTATTTATATACCATACATGTTTGGCTGCCTGTAGAAGTCAATTAAATACCCAAATTACTAGGATAAATTGGCTGCAACAGAGTTAGTATTTTAAAGGTCTTTAAAAAAAAAAAAAAAAGTACAAAAGGACAAATCCCAGGAGAAGTGGATACTTAGAAGAAACGAGCATTGCAGAATGTCTTTCTCAGAAAGACAATAGGGAATCAGAACACAGGAACTGAAGTACTCTGTTACATTCAGAGGTGGACTGTCTTTGCCTTCAGCTCAACCAAACAGTAAACATTTTCCCAATCTTAGTCTACTTAAAAGAGAAAACCATTATAATATTTTTTTTCTCATACTCCATAGTGTCTGTATTCAGATTTCTTTTACACTTTGTATTGTTGGTAAACTACACTTTTTCATTCAGCCTTTTAAAGTGTTAGACTGTCTTGAGTTCTAATTCAGGCAATAAGAACCTACTGACTTTTTTCACCTAGTTCATGTTTTTCCCTAGAGAAACAGATTTGTATGGACAGCTCTCACTGTGGTACATCACACAAATGTGGTCATATAGTCAAGGGCAAGATAGCAGACAAGGCAAACTACTGAGTTATGCTTTAGCAGTTCTTGTGCTCCCCTGAGCCACAATTACTATCTATACTACCCAATCTGTAATATCTTTGTGTATCTGGAAATGCTTATAAATAATATTCTCTTGTATGATATACTGTCTCTACCATTCCCCTATTTAATTTTTCTAAGTCCTACAGCAAAATAAACATTTATATTCACAAATACTTTAGCAGTATTCACCCATATGTATCTACTCAGACTTTCCAAACCAAATAACTGTGTTGCTGCATTTTCCCCTTTTCATTTTATTTTTTAGAGAATTCAGCCTGTGTTTCCCAAATGTTGTCCTCTGTTTTTCCCTTCTCTAGATTTCTAACTTTGAGAATAATACTGTTCCTCAAATGAAATCCCTTTGGAGATAATATGACATCCACTTAAGCTCCACCTGTTAGCAGCAGCAAATGAAACTTTGCTGTTTAGAACTGGATGTGCAACCATTTTTAGAAGAGTAATATCTAACTAAGAAATATTGTGTAATTACCAGCTACAGGAATGTACAGCTCCTCAAGTCATTTTCCCTTGGGAATAAGTTCTTCCTTAACTCCAATTCACTATGTTGAAAATAGGTACTGATTTGTTTGTTATTTTGCTCTCCTCAGAACCTGCTCTTTAAAGAAAGAAAAAAAAAATAAAAATTGAGGAGCAACTTATTTACCTTTCTTTTTAGAGCCCACATCATTCACTATTTATGAGCATTCAGGTGGCTGCTAGGCATTCATGGAGATATTTGTGAATCCCAAGAGTTCAACAGATTGTTGCATAAATGATGATTCATCTGGAAGTTTGCATTTCAACTGGATTATCCTCTACTGAAGATCCACTATTTATTACTGGCAATTCTTCATTTTAAAGATACCCATCATGGAAAATGTCGAATCAATATCATCTAATGTATGTGACCAATAATCACTTTCACCAAAGAAATATCAGGTTTAAACACCAGGTTCCAATATAACTTTTCCTTGACTTTTATATTCTTTGAAAAAAGCAAAAATGGATGATATATGCCCTAAATAAGGAGGGGTGGGTGGGTGCTTTTTGATTGCTTCCTTTCTTTTTTTCAGTGGTACTTCTTATTTTTTCTTTTTTTTTTTTTTTTTTTTTTTTTTTTTTTTTGGGGTTTTTTTGTTTTTTTTTTTTTTTTTTTTTTTTTTTGTTTGTTTGTTTGTTTTGGGGTTTTTTTGTTTTTTTTCTTTTTGTTTTGTTTGTTTGGTTTTTTTAAATGTGAGGTGCTGTTAATGAAGGAATTTCCCTACATGTGGTAGCTGGGAGAATAGCAAAAGTTGTTCTTCTGTCTTCATTACACTGATCTTTTTAGTGTTTTCAGGTTTTAAGTGTGTTTTTCTAGTATTTCTAAGGTTGTTTGGGGGCAGGTTGTATATGGAATCAACAGACTATGATCCTGTTTAGAAAAGTCAGCTCCAGCATGGTTCACTGAAATTGCCAGCACTGGCCGCAATAATCAACTATCATCTTTCTGCAATGCAAATGTACCTTTGCAGAAAATATTGTTTATATTAAAAATCAATATTTATCTGAGGCAAATAATTTTCTCATATTCCATACCTCCTGTTCATAGACATATCTTGAAAGATAAATGTGTCTAGCCACAAAAATAAATAAGCCTTAATGTCACATACAACACTGGTAAATTCCCAAAGATAGGAGTTTTATTTTGCAGCATTTTGAACCAGGACAGTTAACAGCTACAATCTCTGCTGGCAACTTTTCAGTTTGGCATTTTTATTTCAAAGCCACATATGGTTCCCAAGTACAAAATAAGCATTAATTATGTCTTTCTGTGTCTTTTTGTTATGTACGGTAGTCTTCTCTTGGGTCTAGGGTGTGTTTGATTATTTTACTATAACCAGAGAATCAACCATTCCCATCTCTGCAGAAATCTGTTACTGGCTCCTGTGGTGTCGGGGTTTTGTGAAGGGTTTTTTGTGTGTTTGAGGTATTTTTTTGTTGTTTCAGGTTTTGTTTTTCCTGTTATTTTGTTCTTTCTTGGGTTTTAAGGTTTTTTTTAGACAAGCAATTATAGTCTTACTTTGCAATGTATTTGTAGTTAAGTATGATAGTATATGCATGAAAATATATAAATATGGGTGTGTCTTTAGATATTCAGATTGCACCTTTTGGGTAATTAGAATAAGAATGCCATCAAATGTATGTGCAGAACTCTAGATTTTTTAAACTCTGCACAAGCATGTTAGCTAATTAATGCTAATTAATACAGCAAGAAAACAATGCAGACACTTCTTATTAAAATTTAAACTGAGGTTACAGTTTTCTTGGTTTACCTCATCCCTAGTGGCAATAACACAAGCTAGACAGTAACTTTTATAGCCAAATGTCTGTAGTCTGGAAATCTATTACATTTGCATTTAGACTCATAATATGTTTTAGACATATTTATTCCCTTTGGACTTTGAAAGGGTTTTTGACTGCAAAGTGCATTTCAATCTTTTTTATTTTTCTGAATGCTTTTTGGTATAGTGATTAAAAAGCTAAAAATACTCTTCCAAGAATGTGCCATTATTATTCAAATGTAGTTAAGACAAAGACATAAACAAAAACAGGATCATTAAACATGTCAATAGTCTATTTTCCCACCTATTTTTTCTCATTACAATGTTTCTAATTTTTCTGACTTGATACCTCATGGCCTAGTGAAATGAGTGTAAGGGGAAAAAAAAATAAAAATGTGTAATTGTGAGGGAGAAAGTATTTTCCTGTAGAGAGAGAATATGAAATGTTACTGAATACTGCTGCATGGTGCCATTTTCATTTCACTCTTTTTACTGTTCAGTTTTTTAGAAAGCACAGCTGATTTATTATTTCTGTCTCACAGGAACTGGTCAAGACAAACCTGGAATATAAATATAACCTCCATGGTCTAGACAGTGCTTCACAACCTTCTCAGCCCATAATTCAATTTTAGCAATTTGGAATTTTTCTTGGCATTTTCCCACCTCTTTTATTGCTTGTAGAGCCTGGTGGGTACAAGTGCTTTACAGGTTGGGCAGTACTGCTCTAGTGGGGAGACCCTGAGCAGAGGGTCAGCAGACACATTTCCCCACATATACCATTTATTACTATGCAATCTCATGCAGCTGAATTCTGTGTTTTTCTGTCTCCACTTCTTTCCTCTGCAAGCCCTTTAGGCCATAGCATTCTTACAACATCGATCTAGCAGAATAGCACCCTAATCTCTACAAAGACTAGAGCAAGAAGCAAATAATATGATCAGATATCATTGCGTTATTTACAACTCATTATTACCATCGCTTGTGGCACTCATCATTTGCTCTGTGCTTGGCTCATGATTAGCTCATTCCAATGGCACTGCTCACTGCAATCTTTGTTACCTTTACTGAAAAAGGCCTACAACTTCATCTGCTTACACAACAAAAAGGCATAGAGCAAGGGAGAAGAAATAAGAACTCTTGTTTATAAAGGATAAAAGATAACTATGTAACCCTCACCAAGTTACAGCATCAAACACACATGTCCTCCACACACAGAGTATTTTAAAAAAATGGCCCTGTGCAGAAATCAGTTCTCCAAGTGAATTGGAAAACATGGATGATGATGTCTTTCTAGTCTTAGAGCCAACAAACATGGTTCTCACCCAAAGCCCTCAATCACCCACATATTCAGGCTAGGATTTACAGAGAACTGATTAATTGAACAAGTTAAGCACTAAACTCTTCTGTGTTAAATTTGTTTTGCAAACATTATAAACACACTGTTAGTTTTGTCATTTGCCATCTAACTTTCACTTGGTGTTATAATAGAGGCAACAATTCAGCCTCCCAGGCTTCTCCAAGGGAATTTAAAGCATTTCAGCAAAGTACCCCTGTGGGGACTCCCAAGATCACACTGAATGAACAAACTCAGGGATCCAAAATAACTACTTTAGGTCCAGTACTTCATAGCACTGCCATGAAACCTGTGCAAAAGCACTATTGGGAAAAGTAAATTATATACCATAAGTGCTGTTGCATAAAAGTTAAGGAGAAAAGGCAGGAGTTATAAATGACATAGATGAGATTTTAGAATCACTATTTTTTTGTTTTCCTTTGTTTCTAATTCCGAACTTTGTACATTAAGCATTAACATGGATCCTGACCAGCCTAAAAACACAGTGGTTACCTCAGACTTAGAGGAGTCAGCGACATTTCCTAAAGCATGTATTTATCTTCCCTTCTTTATTTCTTAATTAGAAATAAAATTAATCTGTATTCATTAAGAAATATCATGCATTGAATCCCTGAATTGATTCACACTCTGAGACACTAGAGACTTTGGGGGACTGATCACACATGAGCAATTTCTCTACCAATTCAAGGCTGTCATTTAATATCTTCTCCGGTTGAAAACAGTGCATTAGCACTAGATTTGACCTAGTCCCTTACAAAGCATCTGCCATTTGACACATAAGACATAGTCATATTTTAGGTTCTAATATAGCATTAGAAGTATGTTGTTATTATAATGTTTTCTATCTGTTTCTCGGCTACAACTTTATTTCTTGTGTCTGCATTTACAATAATTGTATCTCCAAAGGTTTAACAAGGAATAGAAAACAACAGCAAAGCACAAGACAAAAAAAAGATTTTAAGGTATTGGGTAAAGAGAATACACCACTGCTGAGCATAATAAAGGAACAGTTTGTGAATTTCCATATTCCCACCTGGAAAGAGGATGCCAGTTACAGATGTCAGATTAAGATCACGATGCTTCATGATCTCCTCCTCCATTCAACTCAACTGACAGACACAGAGAACCACATACACTATTTTGAAATTCTCATGTTCCCTACCCCCAAAACACAGCCACGCACAAGGCAGAAGTTGAATTGTCCTGTCTCCCCCAACACAGCCAATCTCCCAGGAAAGTAATACCCTTCTGTGTTTTCACCTCCTGTTAATCGCTGCAGGTTGGTTTGTTCTTAAACCAAAAAACTCAAATATCCCAACAAATATCTTTGTATCTAACTTGGAGAGATATATTCAGTTGAGACTGGGCAGTCCAAGATCCTATCCCAAACTAAACAGAGCCAGATACACCAAGGGGGGCNGGAGGGGGCCTAAAAAACAGTAAATGGGGTATGAATTACCCCAACTGGTTGTGTATTCCTAAGCAAATTATAGTAAGCTATTCCTTCAAAAAATTAATAGCAGATGTGTTAACTCCATCAAAAAGGTTTATTTCTGCTGTAAATCCAGACAGAATAGTTCTTCAGTCTGAAGAGTGAACTAATCCTCACAAAAATAGTGACAAAAATAGATTAAGGAACTTCAATTAACTGTTGAATTTTAAATCTCATTGAAATGTATGACTTAGCTTTTCTTCATATGAAAGCTCATCTTTTTCTTTCTGTTGGTAATACTGTTCTCTACTTTCTTCATGTTCTCTGGGTTGTAGCTACAGAAATCAAATAATGAACTAACATAGCTGGCATATAAAAAAAGATGCAAGTGGCTGGATTCCTCAAGAGATATGCAAAGGCTGTCTACAGTTTTAAAAACAAAGGGCTTCGTGCAATTCTATTTAACACTTCTACAGCATTTACATATACAGAATATTCTGGTTGATCTCGAATAAAAATGCAATTCTTTTTCTGTGTGTACTAAGTAATTTTTATATATTCCTTAGGAAAACAATGGGGAATGCCTTAATAACAGCATTTGATTGTATTTCAGTCAAAGCAGACCAGCACATTACATCTGTGTGCACTCTGAAGTAATGCAGTATTTTCTGGATTCGTTTTTTCATACAACCACATGCACTTTATTTTTAGTGTGTAAAATGTACACACACACAAAGAAAATGGATACAAAAAATTCAATCAATATTTTTCTCAAATTACATGTCACTGGAGGTACTTTAAGACATCATTACTCTGAAAGCTGAGACCTTTATTTAGCCTACCTCTCCCTGTTCTGCCAACTACAGTGAAAGTTTTAATGAAACAAAATGTAAAGGTTGTTACGAATTTCTTCCTAGCTATCTAGCTTCCTGTATATATAACTTTCTTATACTACTATGTGTACTTTCCTATAGATCAGTCTGAATGTCTCCTGAGGTGACATGGATTCTTGTCACTTCAGGCAAACACCTGAATTTCTGTTCCTATTTAACACAAATATCCATTTTTCCCCTTTCTTTCTTCTTTCAGCTTATTGAACTTGAAATTGTTCAGTACAGATTTGTCCTTAAAGTAACTTGTTCCATAATTACGTTGCCTTTTACCACTCAGTAAAAAGAAGTATGGGATTAATGAAAAGCTGCCTCAAGATATTTACCATTTTCCTTACTTAAGAATCAATACCAGTTTGTGCTCAAGAAGCACAAATCAATGATATCCACCAAATAGGCAACTTTATCTATGAAACTGTGAGAAGATCAAACTTTAAAAGTATGGCCCTTTATAACCGAAAAAAAGGTTGTTTTTCTCTAGTTTTGTCAGTCTCCTCACAAATTCAAACAAAAGCAATTATATTCATAGCAACCACAGGGAAGCCACCATGCAGGTAGAAAAGTCTATAAACAGAATTTATTTTCTAACTACTGTATGCTATCCTCTTTCTTCATAGAACACATGTATTCCCTTGGATTTGATACAGTCTTATGAAACATTAATTTAAAATGAAAAAAAATCACAGGGTTCAGTTTTTGACTCAGTTTACAAATTAGTGAAGCAAACATATATAAAACATTACATCAACAATCCATGCGAAATCAACAATCCTAACAGGACTGACTACTTGGAGATACAGTGGAAAAACAAAATCCTAGATTTGCCATTCAAAATGTGCTAGAGTCTGTTTAAGTCAATGAAATAAAACAAGGTATCTCTCTTACTGGTCTTAAAATATTTATGTAGTTATTTGAATGCCTAATATTGACCCTATTTTGCATTATATAAGACAATTCCAAAATCATTACATAATCTTCCATACTTTTGGGTATCCAGAAGTTCTATGAATACCTCTACAGAGTATTATTAAAGTGACATAGTTCAATCCATGTTAAGTTACATGGAGTTCAGATATTACCCCATTGCAATAATACATTCATGATTACCAGCCGAAACATATCAGGATCCAAAATATGGGAGAGGAGACAAAAGAAGGACTGTAGTGTTTCCTGAACCAAAAATTTTGCCATCTTTTGCAAGTTTATGCAACATACAATGCATAAATCAAAAATGGGAAGACCCACCTGCTGGGCCTGGAGAGGTTGAACCCTGGGTCCAAAAACAGAGAAGCATCTACAGAACTAGTCAGTATTTCAACTCTACTATTTTATTATATTTTTTACTAGAGTGTTTGTTTACATACGCTAGTATTTTTACTAGCGTATGTAAACAAATCTGCATTTTATAAATAAGTTCATCCTTCAAAGTTTATTTCCTGCACACATTACATGAAAATAAAGCTTTGTAAAAATAAGCACAAGCTGAAGCTAAGTTCCAAATTTAGCTATTGATCTTGCCAGTGACTAGCTTCCTTTGTTACAGGCAGAGAGCAGATACAGTCAGAATGTACAGTACAGGGTAAGTGCTGAGACAACCAAATTTACCAAGTCCTACTATAATATTTGTAAATTTTTTTGTTCATCGAAATGAAAGCAGAATTTGGTTAATTTTCTGACATCCAGCCAGCTGTGAAACATGGCCCACTGTGTTAAATGGCCTATGAAGCTACAGTTTACAATAAAAATAGTTTGCGCTGTGCTCCAAGGATTTATTTAAAAGCTCTAAATGAAAAATACTCTGAAAAAAATGAAAACAGCAATAGAAAAAGAATATACAGATGTACACATGTTAGTTGTAAAGAACTTGCTCAAAGACTTTGGGATCATGTAGTTTAAAAGTCATAGAAAAACATTTTTACTAGCACCTTCCAATGGTGTTTCATGAAGTTTCCTCTCAACTGGGACATCCATATATATTTTTGTTCCCCTTAGCTCATACATGTACTTTCAGGCACAAGCTGACTCAGAACAAAATTGAAATAAACATTGGGGAATATTTCAGACCTAAACCAGCTACAGCCATCACTCCTGGCCCTGCTTTCCACAAGACAAAACTTGACAATGTACTCCGAAGAGCTTACTGGCAAGGAGATGTGGATGGGTTCACAGATCCAGATAGTACTGATTTCAGCCTCACAGTGGCACATAGGTAGGTTTCCTGCAAAGCTGCATCCCTGTAAAATCCATCAATGGGATCTGTAATGGATTTTACTAGCCACAGCCAGAGTCTGGGCAGCCCTACAGCAGCTTGCATGATGTAGCACCTCCAGACTGCTTGTCTAGAGATAGGAGCACATCATGACCAACAGGTTGCCCATGCCTGCATAGGAGTTCAAACGGGCTGTTCCAGAAACCAAGTATGATTTTGAAGAAAAAAAGAGCCACAACATAACAATTTTAAACCTTTCACCATCAGGGGAAAAAAAAANAAAAAAAAAAAAAAAAGCCTTTTTGGGAAATATGTAGTTCTCGTGACTCTCATTTTGTGATTCAGATTACACACTCAAATTTATTTCCTTTGATGTATCATATGCTGCTATAATTAAAAATATTTTTACTAGTTTAAAACTCCACTTACAATCAAAAAAGGGCTTTGGTAATTTCTTTAGATCACTGTCCTTTTAGACCTTTTCACCTTGATGTAAAAATGAAACATTTTTCATGCTGTCTTTAATATTTACACTTTACTCTTATCACATTTACAGTGGGGCAAGGTTCACACTTAAGTGCTTTTTTTCCCAAAGACTGCAACAGTAGTTACATCAAATGCCACAGCACCCAATTTCCCTCCTTCATTTCATCCAGATCTTCAGTGCACAGGGAGAGTGTGGATATATTAGACTGGCTACAGGGAGGCAATCTCCTTTGCCTCCTCCCATAATGCACATGACTCACAGTGCATGCACAGGGGGAAACTTCACCTTCCCAAGCTCCCCTCAGGGCCAGGGGTATGGCTACTGCTACCTGTCCTATCATTTGGAGAGAGAAGAAACAATGCATTTCTGCTTCTGTATAACTCAGCAAAAGGTGCTTATCATGTCACTAACAAATTGGCTCTGGTCTGCCCAAGAGTTATTTTACATATCCTCCAGTGTACTTGGAGATCTAGATAAAAAAATTGAGCAATCTGCTCATGTATCTGCAATGCACTTCAGATTACTCCAAGTCTTTAAAACAATTAATTACCCACCAAGTTACTCATACTTAGAAACATAGCAACACAACCCTAGCAATTGTTTTACAATGTTATGTAGTAATAGGACAAGGTGTAAAGACTTTAAACTGAACAAGGGTAGGTTGGGATTAGGTATCAGGAAGAAATTCTTTACTATGAAGGTGGTGAGACACTGGACCAGGTTGCCCAGAGAAGTTGTGGGTGCCTTATTCCTGGAAGTATTTAAGGTCAGGTTGGATGGGGCTCTGAGCAAGCTGGTCTAGTGGAAGGTGTCCCTGCCCATGGCAGGGGAGGCTGGAACTAGACGATCTCTAAGATCCCTTCTAACCAAAACTATTTGAGACCACAAGAATTTAATTTAAAATAAAAAAAAATAAAAAAAAAAAAAAGCCAAGACAAAATTAAATTACCACACACATTCTCCCCCTTCCCTCAGCACATTTAATTTTAGATAGATGAGGTTATACGAGGAAGAATTGCCTTTGACATTTTAAAATAATTGTTTTCTAGTTTTTGAGTATCAGCTACCCAATGTAAATTCACATGTGAAAAGAAATCTAAATGATTATGCAGAAATTAGAATGAAACTAAGTCCCCAGCTACACTTTTTAAAGGAAAACTAACCACTTTGGCAGGCTAAAATAACATTACACAACACATGACTTAGCAAATTCCATCAACTATTCATAGTGTGTTTTTAATGACCAATACTACTCAATTTCTGTACATTTAGATGAGAAACAAAGGTAATATTTTTTTTTCCTGACTTCTTTACATTTTCTAAGTGATAACAAAAAATCATCTGTACTTGAAACTGATATGCAAGTAAAACAGCTCCATCATCTGCAGCATGGTTTAAAACAACAATGTGGTTTGAACTCCCTGTTTTTTTCAGAGCACACAGAGGCAGCTTTGATAAAGAGGAATTCCAATGAACTGTGCAGGTCAGACACATTTAAATTTTTAATTTTTTCTTCAAATTGTCTTTCAGCAAATAGTTTTGATGGTGTCTAAGAAATAATGTTTTCTATTCTGCATAGTACAACACTATCATTTCTTCAAAGGAAGGTTAGCAAGGACTGACAGAAAAGCACTAAAACCCCTAAAGGAGGAACTAGCATTTTGGGAGGGGCAAGGATACAAAAACAATTATAATTTAACATAATTAACATCACTATTTAGTTTGACATTTTCTAATCTTTTCATGTTTTCAGAATAATTGTCCCTAACCTGCTGCAATTTCAACAAGTCCAAAAATATTCTCAGAAACCAGTTAGCTAATCTCAATAGCATATTTCTTATGGTTGCCCCCACTTATTTAATTGGCATGAGTAGAACTGCTTGCACTCCTGACAGCCCCAAGGAGAATTTGAATTTCACAGCATCCAATTTCACCCTCTTCTTTCTCCTCATACACAGGATGAAGATGTTTCCTCGGACTTGCTCGGGGAAACACTTGATTAGAAACGATGCATGACATTAAGCAAAACACCCACAAAACAAATGTGAGATACTGGAGCACAAGGAGAGGTTTTTTCCCTTTGTTCAAATGGGTCCAAGAGAATCAAAATGAGACAAATATAAGGAAATTCTTTTCTAATTATAAAAGTGACACAGACAGGAACCTAAGGAAGTTCCCACATCACCAGGTTTTTACATACATTCTACACCAGTTATCATTCCAGATTTCAATCATTTCAGATGAGGCAGACTTCAGATTTTGTGGGTATAGGGTTAATGAAGAAAGATCTATTTATAATTAAAATATGTAATTGCTCTTATAGCACTTACATATAATACAGCATACATGCAAAAATCTATTCAGGTTTACTCAAGCAAGGAGCTGCAAAAAATGTCCACAATTTTGTCTTGAATGACAAAATAGATAACTAGTTATGGGTTATTATTTAGTTGATCCACTTGTGATCATTATGCAACATTTCCCAGTAGTACAAAATTACAAAATACACTGGGGGAATAGGGGTAGATTGTGGCAATTGTGTTCAACTTTACACAAACTCTCTTTCTTCCATGTCTAAGATGCACTAGCATAAACATGTCCCAGCAAACAGGCACTGTGTTGCAATGCACTCTGTGCTCTGCTGGCAGGGATCTGCTGCAAACCATCCTTCACACGTCACCGTGCCACTGTTCCCCTTTCTACTTCTTTCATCTTAACAGTGACAGATGTTTGGGACTAGAATAGCATATTATACTGTATTTCTAGTTCCCAAATGCTTCCAGGCCTGGCTTCACTTGAGGCCTTTAGGTGCTAATGAAATATAAATGATAATGCAGACACTGAGCTCTAAGTGCTTCCTAAAAGCGTAGCTGAAGAATGCATTTGAAATAATACAGGATTCATTTGTCCTACAGGATTTTTTAATATCTTGCACAAACTTCACATTTTTAGATGAGTATGCTTTGAGGTCAGGGTAAGAATTCTTCTCGCATAAGCAACTCAGCTGGAAGTAATTTATTTGAGAGGCTTAATCAATTCTCCTTTTGAATGCATCCAATTTTGCAGCAAAGCAACATTTGATGGGGTATATGTGATGGAGTACAAAAAACATACTGGAAAGGTTCCTTTCAATTATAGCATTTTAATTTAACAGAACAAAGTTTGTCTTTTGCAGACTATGGTGTGCTAGCTAGAAATACATTAACTTTTGAGAGAAGGAATTTCTCTCACATCATTCTAATATGTCTGTCAACCACCTGATGTCTCTACTGGGGCAATATAAACTTTTCTGAATTGTCATATCTTCACTGAAATTTTTGGTTATCCTTTAGACATTGAAAATACTCAGAGGACCAATCTTTAACAAGAAGGAGAGCAGAGTGATTTTCAAGTCAGACCCCAAGTACTTTGGACTGCACAGCAGCAGCTGATACAGATTAATTCTTTCCACTTCCACAAGACATTTAATGCACTAGGTGGGCAATCTCTGGTTATCCTGTATTAGATAAAATATCCTTTCCCAAACAAAGATAAGAATTTGAATTGGATCTTGACCCTTCCACCACCATTTAGAACATTCCACTGAAATCATTAGCATTTTGGACACAATGAAGATGGCATAACTTGGTCTGCCGTATGCACCAGGGCCATTGAATGTTCCTACTTTGGAATTAAATGCAGATTATTGCAGAAGCCAGGAACTGCCATATGTTCAGAGTAGTCAATGGCTTTTTATCTGCTAATGGCTACCCAAAGCTCCTATGTATGTAGATGATATCTGGGTATGGCTTTAGGCAGGTATCTATTAATGCTTACCTAGATAGATAGATATAACCAGACAATAAAGCTGTCAGAGAGAAGAGGTCTTAACCAACAAAAAATCTAGAGAGAAGTACCATGGATGGCAAATCAACTATAGTATTAAAATATATTGTACTAGACTACACCTTCAGTTAAAGAAATTATCAAATAAAAATTGACAAAAGACAAGATTCAGATAGGAAATATAAAGATCAATTACTTATTTCATTTCCACAACAAAAATGAATGAATGTAATTTATTTCTGCATAGACTTCACAGACTCATGAAGTGTTTAATAAAATTTATGGAATAAATTTAGATAAATTTCTGGACTATTAGGAAAGGTGACAAAAAATTTTAAAACACTTGATTATATGAATCATTAGGAAATTAATTTTTTACATACTTAAGCCCATTTCAAGTACCAGTAGAGATATTTTATACTGGGTATACTGGACTGGGAAAAGCAAACAAACAACAAAAAACCCCAAACTGAAACATTCAAAATCAACCCTCCCTATCCCCATCCAATATCCACCCCTTAAATATTGAACACTGGTGTTCACTGATGAAAATAAAAAACCTGAGCAATGAAGGAAAAAACCAAAGAAATTCAGTACTTCAAGTGTCTTGGAAAGAAAAAATAATGAAATGGTTGCAATTGGCAACAAAATTAAGGTCAGAATAGCAATTAACAGATTGCCTTTGTAATCCTGAATCCAGCTGGACAAAAACAAAACCACTGGATATTAAAATATGAATATTTAATAAAATATAAAAACAAATTCACTATGTAGAACTTCAAACTGATGACTTAATAAGATTCTCCAATGAGCACTTCCCAAACTGCTGTATTAAAGAAATTTTCAGTATCTGATTGCCAGGACAAATGCTACAAGAAAAGGCAGAAATAAAGCTACTTGGGAGCAGAAATAGCTGATCAAAAGCTGCAATTTGGAATGCCTGTGAGTAGTAATAAGACTCACCTGTGACAAGAATATTAAACAAAGAAAACTGAAGAGGAAATAATCAAATTTGTAGATTTAAAATAGAGGCTTCTTAGAAATCAATTAAGATGACAAAGATGACTATAAAAGACAAAGATAAAATGGCACAACAGTCTCAACTGCACTCCAAAGTTATTTTAGAAGACTAAATGGACAAATAAAAGATTCTTCTGCTGCATTTTTAGGTAGACCAGGTCGGCATTTTCAACACAATAACAATTCCTTCCTGATCCTGCAACGGGTCTTGATAGCTGTAAAGTCATCCCAAAAACATATCTCTATTGCCTGGTTAACTACATAAAAATAACTATTTTAAAATCACAATGGTGCCTCCTTGAACATGAGAAATAAGGAAATTTAAAATATGAGAAGTTTAGAGGAAAAGGACAAGGTGTTTTGAGGTCAATCAAAAGTAAGATATATTAAGAGGTTTGAGCACGCTACACTTCAAGGGACATAACATAAAAAATGCACATGCTTTGCCATTAAGGTACACTAAATTTCCAGCAGATTTGCCTGTGAGGTAACACAAGTATTTCAGAATGACTCTCAATTATGAATGATTTGGTGGACCAGAATGCATCACATGATATTATGCTACATCTTAAATGCAGTTGAGACAAGTGGTGTGTCTCAAAGTGCATGCGCTCATCTCTCCCTGAGTAAGCAGCATTAATCAATGCTCCTATATACGTCCAGGGCTTTAATGCTCTTACACTGGAAAAAACAGGATTTTTTTTATTATTTTGGTATGTTTCTGACCTTATTGGGATATACACCAAGTTCCAGAGAGTTCTCCATACAGACCAGTCATCAATATCTATCAGAAATACTGGAACTATAAATAAATGTTCATATTTTATCTTTTTTTCTTTCTTTTTTTTTTTTTTTTTCTAGTAAAAGTTCTCAAGAAGCACAAACCTGTACAATTCACAGAATCATAGAACACTTTGTGTTGGAAGGCACCTTAAAGATCATCTAGTTCCAACCCCTCAACCACAGGCAGGGACAATTTCCACTAGATCAGGTTGCTCAAAGCCTCATCCAACCTGGACCTGAACACTTTAAAGGGATGGGATATTAAACAACTTCTCTGGGAAAGTTGTTCCAGTGTCTCACCACCCTCACAGTAAAGAATCTCTTCCTAATAAGCAGTCTAAATCTACCATCTTTCAGTATAAAACCATTATCCCTTATTCTCTCACTCCATGACCATGTAAAAAGTCCCTCTCCAACAGACTTGTAGGGCTGTTTTGATAGTGGAAGGCTCATCTGAGCTTCCTCTGGAGCCTTCTTATCCCAACTCTCTCAGCCTATCTTTATAGCAGAGATGGTCCAGCCCTCTGATCATTGTCATGGCTCTCCCCCAGGCTCATTTCAACAGGTCCATTTTCTTCTACTCATTTTTGGGGCCCAAAAACTGAACACAGAACTGGAGAATCGCCTCCCTCAAAGTGCTGGCCACGCTGCTTTTGATGCTGCCTAGGACACAGTTGGCTTTCTGGGCTGCCAGCACACATATTGCTGGGTCATTCTCAACTTCTCATCTTCTCAACACACGCAAGTCCTTCTCCCCAGGGCTGCTCTCAATCCATTCTCCACCCAGCTTGTATTTGCATTTTGGACTGTCCAGACCCAGGTGCAGCACCTTGCACTTGGCCTTGTTGAACTTCATGAAGTCCTCAAGGGGTCACTCTGAAGCCTGTCCCCAGACCCCTCTGGATGGCATCCCTTCTCTCCAGAGTGTCAACCGC
This sequence comes from Pardalotus punctatus, assembly GCA_013400915.1. Classification (NCBI taxonomy): domain Eukaryota; kingdom Metazoa; phylum Chordata; class Aves; order Passeriformes; family Pardalotidae; genus Pardalotus; species Pardalotus punctatus. The sequence continues at coordinate 111,107 of VZTX01005228.1, read as the reverse complement.
ACCACACAGCTTGGTGTCATCAGCAAACTCACTGAGGGTGCACTTGCTCACTAGTTGAAGGAAAAAAATCCCTTCATTCAAACCTGGATGCATTTTTACATAAAAATCTCAGCATTAATAATCAGAAGAGATTAATTTTGACAATAAAATTACAAAATTTGGTATTTAAATACTACAAGGCAAAAATCCCCATTCATCTTAAAGCCTATGGATTATTTTCAGTTTGCTTTCATTCTTGCAAAATTGATAATCCATATCCACTAAGAGCAACACAGCATTCATGTTATTTAATTTTAGTGGATATGCACCAGTGTGCTGAAATTTGCCTTGTTTGTATAGAAGGGGTGCAAGGGGAGAATTTTTTGCTTAAAAAACAAAACAAGCAAACAAACAAACACCCAAAAAACAAAACACAAACAAAAATCTCACCACCCCAAAACAACCGACATCCCCCCAATCTCATATGATTAGATAATTTCAAAATATCTAACGTTTAACAACTGGTAGTTGCTGCTAAGTTGAGATTAAAACAAATCATTCCTTATGTACTGAGCATGCTGATCACAAAGCAGTTTTCTAATTTTTGATCAGTAATAAACTGACTTTTTAAGACTCTAACCTTTTAAGAGACAGGAGAATTGAACCCAAACTTTCTTCACTATAGGAATAGAATCAGTGGCAGAGGTGTTAAGCACACAGGCCAAAAATAATCACAGAATCATTAAGGTTGGGAAATACCTTTAAGATTATTGAGTCCAACTATTAACCCAGCACCACTGTGTTCACCACTAAACCACATCCTCTAGTACCACATCTGTATGTTTTTATGAACACTTCCAGGAATGAAGATTCCACCATTTCTCTGCGTAGCTACTTCCAGTGTCTGACTGCTTTTCAGTGAAGAATTTTTTCTGAATATCCAGCATTATCATCCCCTGTAATCTACCATGTTGCAAAATTTTTGTCCCCTTGCAGAGGACAGTATAGGGCAGTATTTATGATCCCACACACCATTTGCTGTCAGTGAACCCCCAGCTGTGTCTGCACGATAAGAGAGTTTCCTTGGTACTGCAGTCAACGGCTCTCGGGAATGACTTTGTAAAGCATCATTTTAATAACTCAAGCAATGTACAGTTTGGTATCAAAAAAGTAATAGAAAATAACCCGATGTCAATTCTAGTCAGTAGCTCTCTCCACTCTGGCAGCATGGATCTGAGAATTCAATCTTATGCTTTGTTTTTCAAGTTCTTCCTTTGTGTAATCAGTGTCTGCATCCAGTATATTTATGATTGATTTTTTTCCTCTGTTCCACTTTGCTAGACATGTTGCAGACACATTTCAGTTATTCTGTCATCTTTTAACAGCTTCTCTGTGTCCCCTGTTCCATTTGCTTTCAAATTAAGTCCCTGCTCATTCTAGCAAAGGGTGAGCTTCTGATATATAACTGTGCTTAACCCGAACATCATCAGTATCAACTTCTTGAATAGCTCTTTCAGAGGAGAAGGGAGACCAATGTGACACTGGAATGCTGGTTCACTGGAGATCGGGATGATAACTATATTACCTACACTATGCTTCTCTATAATAATCTCTTATTACTGCCAGAGTTATTGATGTATATAGAACAAAAATAAAAAGATGATGAATTAATAAGACTGATGGAGCTCATACAACAGCAAGCAGATTCCACCTGCTAGTCTTAACCAGATATTTCTGAGACAAAACATAAGAGAAAAATACTCAGAAATTGAGCTTGCCGCCATCATTAGCACTGATTTTTCAATTTTGAAAAAGAAAAGGGAGAGCTAGCTAGTTTTTAGCACTGCTCAAAGCAATACTATTCCTTCCCTTTCTCATTTTCCAGCAGCAGACTAATTAATGCTCTGTACAGTGCTATCTACTTTGTTGGTATTGTCAGGGAGTAGTTCCCATACTGTCCAAAGCATGTTTGGGAAAAAGCAAGTTTCCCCTTGTGCACCCAAGAAGAAGCTGCAGATGTCCACATGCAGGATCCACTTTCTCCTTTATTTCACCAGTTTCTGCTGCTTGAAGACACCAGGCAGTACCAACCCTGGATTTCTACTTCTTCACTAGAGAATTGCACCCATGGAAGAAACAGAGGACATGTTTTCTTGACCACAGTCTCTCCTGATGTGCACTGATGACGTTTGTTGTAAAGGCTCAGCGGACAGTGACAATGGCAAATGTAACCGTCCCTTAAGCTGAATCAAACAAACTATTACACAGAGACACATTTCTCAACAGTGGAGTAAACCATAGCTTATCAAATGCATTTCTGCAGAAACACAGAAAGGAGTTTCAGGGAGGCAGCTTCTCAGAGAAACCTGCACTTGAATGTGGGGATCCATCTCTTGACAGCTGGATGGGAAGTGAGCAGAGGCAGCATCAGGCTCTCCAATAAGTAAACAAGATACACAATGGATAAGCCAGCAAGATCCAGCACAATCAAACAAGGTCATGCAGGCAGTCTGTGGTTAAATAAGCCACACAGTTCCTTTAGTACTGAAGTTCAACTTTCCTCTCTGTTCTAACAGATCTTAAAAAAAGAAACCCTTATACTTTACTGTTTGTTTTTTTTAAATCTTTTTATATACCACATCATTATGCAGCTTCTAACACGGATAGCAAAACCAAAAGTCTCTTTCTGATTTCATGAATACCAAGAGTAATGTTTTCTTGAGCAATTAGTAATCATCCTAAGACAGTTCCACTCCTAGTTATACAAAGTCAGTATAAGAAAATATTTGAAATGCAAAGTATATCCACTACTAAATTATCAAAATACATAATAGCAGGATAGTAAATGTGTGGTATGTATATTTAGTATTTATTATAGAAATTTACTGCATAAAAATTATAACAAAGTGCCAGATGCATCTAGTAAACATGAATGAGGAAGGTTTCATACCCCCAGAGTTATATATGATGCTGTCTTATAGCTCTCTGGTTGAAAACATTGTATGAAAATCATTTCACCTTGTTTAATTGGAATTGGATCCTCTAAGTCTTCTATCCTGTATTAACCAGCTAGTCTGAAACAAGTTTCTATGGATCTATTCTCCACTATAAGGAGAAAAACATCGTTTTTTACTAAATAGTTAGCATTCCAAGGAAAAAAAAGTACATTTTCAGCAGAAGCATATTTTCTAACTGTAGTTCTTCCACTACAGAAACACATCATAATGGATACATTTTCCCTTAAGTATTATTTTTTAATTCTCCCCTTAATTTTTAATATTAAAAAAAAAAAAAAAGATCATTATCCTCAGACTACAAGAACTTAGAAATGTGAAAGGGGAATGTTGCCTAGGAAGAAAAAAAACAACCAAAAACATCCCCAAGCCATACTATATGCATGAGGAATGAAGTAAAAATAATGTTTTAGTTTCCCTCTTATCACACAAAAAGATTTTATAAAAGGATAACCTATACTCTTTCACAAAGAGGGAAACAAACTGCAAGGAAAAGTGCTACAGGATTAGCACAAAGTTTAGTCGTTGCTAGTGACTGAGAAACAGTGGGCAAAAACATATAGATCTCCTTGGGCACTTGATAGGGAATTGTCAGGTCAAGTGACACATTTGGGCCAATAAACAGCATTGCCATGTTTTCTATTTTTCCCCTTATTTCTTTTTTTTTTTCCCCTAACATTTCAAGAAGTAGTTTACTTTCAGTAGGCTTTTCCACGAAATAAATAGTCACCAAAAGAAATAGACGTTTACGCATACAGTTCGCAGAGAAGGTAACACCAGCTCATCCTCTAGCGAGCTTTTATCTTCTAAAGACAATGACAGCTTACCATTATATTCACAAATGAAATAAAGCCAGCTCTACTCACCAATTTATGACTACTTTTAGCAATTTCAGCCACTACTTTGAATGCCATTTGTCACATATCAAGACATATTTCTGACATTCACACTTACTTAAAGGGAAAATAAATTTCCCACACCCATTCACTTTTCAGGCTGGGTAATAGCTTAGATTACTTGTCAAAATGTAAAGTTCCTTCTGAGCCCTTCTTTGGTGTTGATGGCAAGAAGGCAGCATGAAAGAAGTGAGAAAAATGCTAAAACTGGAGTCACTGAACTGTTTTTGTTTAGGATGCACAAAGCACTTGTACTATTTACTTCAAGTCAGCTTCATGATGCTGATTTTCAAGTGAAGAGTGATTCAACATAAAGCAGTAAATGAATACATAAATGAAAGTTATTGAAAACAACTATTGCCACAAGTCTGTTTATATTTTTATGATTCTACTGCAGGACCAAGCATCAATTTTTAGCATCACTCCCTTTAACTTCCTTCATGTTGGTGAAAGGTGGAACTTAGGAAGGCCCAGGATCTAGTGGAGTCACTACCTTCTTTCAAAAATTTAAAGGAAATAAAACCAAACCATGGAAAAATACTAGATTTGCTACCTGAGCTTTTTCTCATTCAATCTCATCTGGAAACTTTCCACTGAAAATCACTTTTCTCATTTCCCTGGGAATCACTTAAGTTACACTCAGGTAGAATTTCTAGTCACACCTATTTCAGTGTGCTTTTCAGAAGTCCCCTCTGCTGTAAGTGCTTAGCCCTCACCACAAAAACGTAGGGGACATCTGGCCTTTTTAGAAGATTCCTTGATCCTGCAGCTGATTCTCATTGGAACTAAATGTGCAATTCAATATCCTTAGCAAAAGAACTGTCTAGTCATTGGATCCACCACGGAAGGCATTCTAGCTGGGAACCAGTTGATAGGTAAGGCACAGAAATATTGGTGTTTGACATTCACGATAACATGCATAGAGTGTCATCAGCTCTCTTATCTGCTCGTTTTGAGCGAACAAAGGACAAATGCAAGCACCATGTGAAAAATAGCAAGCTCATGCAACCGAAAACACAAGTTTTGGCACAAAGCATGAGCTAGGCACATGCTAGGCTATGCTCATGAGAAACTTGCAGACTTTCACAGACCTTCCTCTTCCCTGTCAATCTGAAAATACTTCACATATAATCCTAACTTAAAAAAAAAAACATACTGCACATCAAAAATGTACGCATACTGCAGCTGCATCCCATTCTTCCAACCTGACTTGAAGTTGTTATCACTAGCTAATTAGCTCTCAAAAATCCTGTGAAGTCCAGAGATACTCAGGTGATATCGTTGATCACATGCCAATTATGATGTAAATTACAAAGACATGAGGTTAGGAACTGGAAAGAAATGGACTTACTTTGTCATTATTAGAATGGGTTATTATTAAAGACCTGACTTCATATGACAGATTGCATTTCACTTCCCACCAGTCTTCTGAGATGAGCATCTTATCTTGAGATACAATGTCAGGGATGTTAATTGCTGTGAAGTACAGAAGCACAGAAGTTCAGCTAGGAGCACTGCACATTCTGATTCATGAATATGAAAGCAGAGACTGAACAAGTGATAAACGACCCATCTACAGCTAAATGCTGGTATTCATATTGATGCAAGAACCTGCCTAGAACCTGAAATTCAAGATGTAGGAGCTAAAGGCACATATTATTTTTTCTGACTTTGTTACAGCTTGGTTTTAAACTGCATAGAAACAAGGGTCCTGAAAGTATGATTCACACCCCAGCTGGAAAACATATAGCTGCCTAATGCATTTTGTTTCTCAGCACATATTCTGGTACCATTGTTGGTGGGCAGTATCAAACATGCATTCTCTAAATGGCTGATCTCAGAGCATAACAACTAACTAACAACTAACTGTGCAACAAATACTTCACTGGCTATACAAGCACAATTGATTTGTCATCATTTCACAGTCAAATTCTTCCTTGCAAATACCTGGAAGCAAAAAGGATTGCTTTTCTGATGTTTGGTGTTTTTATCTCTTTAGTAAAACTGCATCAGGAATAACATTGTCTGCAGTTTAGGAATCTGGAGTGCACAATTTTCCATACTGTTAGAATTTGAACTCCTTTCTCTCCTGTCCAAAAACAGAATTTTTTTTTTCTCTTAAAGGTGTCATTGCTGGAAAGTACAACCACTATAAAATACTTTAAATGTGTTTTATTTTAATACCTACCACCACGTTAATAATTGTAGCATTTAGGATCTAGCTGCAGCTGGGACCCATTCTGGAAGGACTCAGGGTGTACGCCTGTGAAGAGGTAAGTCCTGTCCTGATAGTTTTATCTTTCCAGCAGGTAAAATAATTAACAGATTAGAATTAGAATTTGTGTCCTTTTTGTAACAGGCTGAAAGACAAGCTAGTAAGAGATCAAATCGCATCTTATAAAAAAGTCATGCTTTGTTTGAGTCTCTCACCAAGTAAGATTCTGGAAAGCAAACTCATGTTAAAAATATTTATACAGAGAAGAATTAATGGAAAAATTGGTGATTCCCAGTGCTCTAGGGAGGACTATCTGCCTTCAAAACTCTCTCAGAGGCCCATTATCCCCTTCAGCTGAAATCATCCCTCTGTAACAGATGACATGGTAACAGTGACATGGTCTCATTTCTCTACTCAATTTGCAACCCAGGTTACTGGAGTGAGGGATTTTGTCCAACTCAACTATAAAGAAGCTCGCTGCTGTTTAGTAAAATTCACTAATTTTTAGGTAACTTGATTTGTGCATTTCACTCCCCATTCCTTGTGTCATGTAGTTTTTCTACATTTCACATTACCAGCTAAAACAAAAACCTACTGTATATTCATAAATTCAAACATAGGACCTCGGACAAAATCCCTGAATTTTGCGGTGGTGATGGTCTTGTGTAAAACCCCTATATTTCAACTGAATTAAATGCAACAAATAGTATCAGCTCTAACAATAGTCATTCTAATAGTCATCTTGATACTCAATTTTGAATTTATTGTATTCTTGCCCTTTAAAATTTTTAGTGTTTTACAGAACTTCATACAGAAAATATGCCCTAAAAAGTAGGTAGGGGGCATTCAGAAATTTTAGCAGATGTAGAGAGACAGCTAGTACTTCACACACGGAAAAGTGCAGAGGGGACTGTAGTGCACACTGGTTGCTGGTTTCTGTCACACCTATATGCAGTAAAATTGCTCATCACCCTGATTTTATAATCATTAACATTTGTTACAGAGTTAATATTTTTTGGAGTAGGATGGACAAACTTGACATTCCTCAGAAGAACAAGAATAAGACAACACTAAATAGCTTTTTGTTCTATTCATATTCACAAGCTTACATTTTCAAGGAATAAGCCTTGCTTCGGGTTGTAATGGTTTTATTTTCTCTTTTTCAAGAGACAGTCTGAACTGTGGTATTCATTCCAAGACAAGTTCTTGAAATTAAGTGTAAATGGAAGCCAGTTAAAATGTAATAGAATATATTAGGTTAGATATTATGATGGAATTCCTTAAATGGTAGAGACTGAAGCACCAGGTTACCAGTAAAGATTGTAAAATCTCTCACTGGAAGTGTTTACAAACCCCTGTCAGATCAGGTATGATTTAGGTAGTTTTGATACCATATTGATGTAAGAAGATGTCCAAGACAACCTTCTGATCTCTTCCAGCCCTATTATTTTTTTTTTATATACCTTAAGAGAACTGTAAATTGATAACGGCACTTGAAGAATGGCATATACATAACCTTGATATACTGTACTCAACTAGACCTACGATAAGAGATATTCAAGACACAGCTCTGATTTTGTTTAGCTATAGGTTTCTGGATTTTGGTTTTTTTCATCTACTAAGCTGCTAAAGACTGATAAATTTTTATTTACTACTTCTCCTTTTAATACCAACTCCTTTCTTTTCCTTCTGCCTTCATTCTTCCACTATTATAGTGGTGAAACTTTTACAGAAAGAAGTAAATTTTCTCTACCATCCTCCAATTTTGACTCTTAAAAAGATTGAGAATGCCAGAAATTATTAGACAGAAAAAAAATTTTAAAGGTGTTATTATCAGAAAAGGATTGTAGTCGATATGAGAAGAAGCAGCCCCTCTTCACCAACAATCAAGTTTTCCATGTTTTCCATGCTTTCCAGCTTATACCAAACCACACAAGAATGCAGAGTGGGATAAACTGTGCATGAAGAAACTTCTTAAACACATTACATAGCTTTCCCTGTGTCCAAAAGCAAAAAGGTTTCTATTCGCTCCTATTTTCATCAGCATTTTGAGTATCAGCTGTTCTTATCTCTGTGAAAGTATTTTGTCAATTCTAGCTCTCCTAAGCTTTTTTTCCTATCGATAGACATTATAACACCAAGTTCCTTGTGTTAATGTAATTTTTTGTCTCCTATTAAAAGGGAGTGAATATAAGTATCTGCCTGAACTCTTTTTCTGCAACTGCTACTAATTCTTACCCCCAACTCCATTCTCCAGCATTCCTTCCTCTGACCTAAACAAAATTTCAAAACATTTCACCTCATCCAGATTTTAGTTTACGTGATTCCACCTTCTACAAGAATTGTATTCTCCTTCCCTAGATGTGATGGTATTTTCTTACACATTATTAAACATTGCATAAATGTTGCCATTAAGCTGTCCCTAATGCCAGCTAGAGCTATATGTTTACTTTGGTTTATGTTATACAAAATTAGCTTTGAAGTAACATAGATGAACAGTTCATATTTGTTCTCTCAATATGAATGGTAATGCCATAATTACTTCCGTCTTTTATTCTTGTATCAACTACTATTTTTGCATTTCCTAACCCTTTTTTCAGACCATTATAAGATTTAAACCACTGTCAGAGACATTCTTTTGCTAAAAAGCTTTTACATTGTAAATGTACAATGATTATTTACTTTTACTGCAGTAATACCAAGGGATCCCAGACATTGACTGAACTAGCTGTGCAGTTAGAACAGAAAGAGCAGTTCTCAGTCCAGACAGTTTTCAGGTTAAAAGGAAATCAATCACTTTTTATACAATTTGGTATTCTCGACTGTAAATAAATAAGGACAAATCTACTATGGGTGTAGATATTAATGCAGCTGAGGTGAGTTAAAGCATGCTCCCAAAAATTTTCATTACAACCTACTTTCTCAACTCCCCTTCCCTATTGTTCAGTGCTTCCTGAAGAATTAATGACATCCTACCTAAACTACTGCACTGTGAATTTTATGAGACAGATGGTATTTATATGTAAATAAAGGTTTTCATTAATTCTTCTTTGTCAAGTTTTCATATCTAAACATTAGAGTCACACTTGGTCAGGTTCAGGATGCAATTTGAGAGTTTTGATTTTGATTGAGTGCATCTTGGGTTTAAGAATCTGAGCTTTCATTAAAAAGAAAAAAAAAGCTCTACTCACAAAAATAAGTAAAGCCACCAACATATGAAATAAGAAGTTGATGCAAAGTTGATATTCATGCCTTTTTGTTTCCAAAGGGAAGACACATATTTATTCAAACTAGAAGACTGCTGATATGAAATCTCAGCATTGGAATTTTACTTTCAATTTTTTTTTTTTTAGCACAGGGTCAATGTTCTACACAGAATTTCAAGAGTTGTCTTGGTTTCTTTGCCACAAACAGGAAAAGGTGGTCCTAGAAATCACTCTGCCTCATGAACTGCTCCAACTCCACCAGAGCAGACTATACTTGAAGAGAGAACCAATCTGTCCCTCTTGTCCAAGCAATGCCATTACTTAACAAGAATTTAATATTCAAAGAAAAGAATAAGAAAGATGGAATCTATGCTTCTCTATTCAGTGTACCATTGGCAGATCAAGTGGTCTTGAACTCTGATTCTTGTTCAAGGCGTTGCTTATGAGTTTGCATTAAAGAGACGTACTGCAACTAAAAAAAAATAAAATAAAACTTGGAAAATAAACTCCTGCCCATACATTCTGTTCAAAATGCTGCTAGACTTATTTTAGTGATATATTTACTTCTAATTCTACTTGTTATGAAAAAGGTAATTGTTTGCCTTGATTTACTACACATAATTTTAAACAAAGATTCACATTAAGACAAAAATTTTTATGCTTGTAATGAAATAAATATGATCTGGACTCCCCAGTCAAGGAGAATATGTGATTAAAAAGCAATATGTAATGAGCCTAGACAATTTTTGAATAATGAGAAAAACTTTGCACAGCTAGTTAAAATATTTTTTACTTCTTTTAATAAACTTTAACAGAAGTGTCAGGAAATATATCTGGCTTTACTGAAAAGAAAGTGTTGAATTGCAGATAATTCTACTGGGGTTTTTTCTGGAGATGGACAATTTCAGAAGTTTAAAGAAAAGCTATGTTGTCATTGGAGTAAAGAGTATGAATACTTTAATCTGATGCAATGATTCTCCTAGCTGTCTAAAATACATTTCCGTCATTTCTTTTAGGTCCATGCAGGAACATTAAGCTGAGTTGATCTGCATTCTTACGAAATTTTATTTGTACTAGGTTTAGGGCTATAATACTCTTTTAACTGCCTTTGCACTGCTCAGCATCCTCTGTGTTCACCAAGCTCTGACCAAAGGTCCATTGCATGGACCTGTGGTCCCTCAACAGGAAGGAGCTTAACCCACCCTTTCTCAGCAGCACTTCAGGAGGCTGATTTTTAACTACTGAAAGAGTAGTTTTAAATCTCTAAGTTCACTGTATAGACAACACTCTTTGGTTTAAAATTGGGCTCAGTGTACAAATCGGGGTTCACATACAAATAAATCAGCACTTGGAGAACCATAAGAGTACTTCTACATTTGGGCACAGAAGTAGGTTGTAAACTCATGCCTGCTGTAAGCAGGTCACAAGGAAAGGACTACTTTCACATGGGAACTTTTCAGAGTGACTCAAGTCTTCTCACTACGCTTCTTTAGTATTTCCTAAAATATGATTTGTTTCTACAAAATATCACTTTTACATTATTCTTTTTCTAATGATGATAGAGCTTCAATTAACCATACTGTTACCCAAGTTTGTTATTCTGTTCTTTATAATATCTTATTTTAAGTGTATAGTCCCATTTTATTTTTCTCAGATAAAAAGCACGTTTTTTTGTCAGTGTTCTCACACACCACACAGATTTTACTATGAAGAAAATACTAGAGTCACAAATACTCTAGACCTAATTATATAATATTTATAAAGGAAATTTAAGGATCATTTTGTGAAGGATATTATGGGAATTCTCCAAGAGTGGTAAAATAGTAAGATCACTCTGGAGCACTATATTTTCTGTTATTTTAAAGCATGGTAAAGATGAGGGGAGAAACACAGTACCTGTGGGCTCATATTTGTAATTAACCTAGCCTGTAAAATCCTTGCAATAGTGTCATCTAAGATATTACTGTCTACTTTACTCAGATTAATTTCTACTAATCAAATGGGCTTTATTAAAACAAGGCTATCAAAAAATAACACCAGTTTTTAATAGACTTAATAAACATTGAACAACATTAGAATAACCATTCACTGTTATTTTACTCAGTGTAGAAATGTGGCCTGGGTGAATACACTGAACTACCATTTCAATAAAAAGAAGAAATTTACAACTAGGGATAACTTCTGTACTCAAAACATTAGTTACTTTCAATATTTCTGGTCTATAAAAGGGTTGGTAACTGTGTTGTTGCCTTTTTCTGTTTCATTTTCCCGACACAGGGAAATGCATTCCTTTATAAGCATTTCAAACTACTGATTTCATTTACTGTGAAGTGATAAAATGCAGCCATCAAGCAAATAATTTGCCATAACATAGTGTTTTACTGTAAGTTCTGTCACTGGAGTACCATGTCTTCATATCTCTTTCATTTCCCATGAAGGGGAAAGGCCATAACCTCTCATTTTCCTAACGATGCCAAACAAGCCAACCCTGCAGAAGAAAAGAGTAATTTCTGCCATCTTCCCCTGTAGTCTTTCTACAAACTGGATTTTGACGAGGAGTGGGAAGGAGGTTTAAGGACAGCAGCTTTGAACTACAAATCTGCATTACAAGACTCAAACAGATACAACACATCCAACTTAGAAGTTATGACTGATAAAAGCAGGACACTGGACCAGTCAACCACCAAAATGGGGACCCCCACTGACTCCCAGTCCTAGCTTTTGCATCTCTGTCCAGGCTGCCTGCTGAGGAGATGCTTCCACAGCTGCAGGTAGGGTAGAAAACTTACTGAGCTTCTCACTTCATTACTGCCCACATGTGCACATACATGCTAAGAATACGTCCTCCTGTGGGGCAGAAATGGCTGGCTGTGTGCACAGCTGGGGCAGGTAGTTTCATGGCAAATATAAAAAAATAATATCTTATGTATACTAAAGAACCCAACGTTTCTGTCAGCAGTATAGGAAACCTCAAGTTATATGAGACATTTGAAATCTGCATTATCTTAGCTCAGCTGACTGCACAGGCGAGCTTTTCAAGCACATTAGGCATCACTTATTTGCTTTCTTTCTTGATTGCTAAACAGCGCACATGAAAGGTAAACCAAAACAATTATCTGAAGATGTACCATTGAATTTAGTACTCCAGATATCAGCCATCTCTCAGATTCCAGTTTTCACTGGAATTGAGTGGTGCTTTGTCAGCAATGACTTTGCTGCAGTGTAGGAAACCGCCAGAAAAGAAAGAGCTGATGAAAAGTAACTTGAAATGGAAAAGTACACTGCACAACTGCCATGCATGTTCATATTACCAAGAACCAATGAGTATGTATTCAGCCTTAATAACCAAACAGTGTAATTTACAAATAAAACATTGGAAAGTAAATTTCTATAGAAATGGAAGTTCCTGTGTGAAAAGAAGCCCTCATAAATGAATATCAAGCAGTACATAAACTGCTGAGAGAATACATTTTCCATGCACTAAGAGTATGCATTTAACAGCTTTTATCTGTCCTCATGCATGCAGCTGATAGTCATTACAGTAGCATTAGAACTGCAGCAGATTTATCACATTTGCAATGTAAATTTATCACCATTCAAGTAATCCTAGCACCTGTGCCTTACCACTAATAGACATTCCGTTATATTTGCAGTTTTCCCCCATTATTCACAGTTGAATGAACCTATAAGTGAAGATGAAATGTGAATTTAAAACCACTCTTTCAGAAGTTTTGCCCTTAAAATCTGTTCAGGGGAGTCTTTCCCAATGCAATGGAAAATAACTCATGTTCTAATGTTTTCTGTGTAGATGCAAAATTGATTCAGGGTGGTAAAACAGTCACATGAGCAGTGTTCATATCATATTTATTCTACAGATGGCATCAGGCATTCATTTTCACCTAAAATGCCAGAGAAGTAAGAATTTAGACTACCTCACTCTTATGAGTAGAGCAGAGTAGGTTAAAGTGTCTGCTGTGTAACAGAGGACTGGACTTACAGTCTGGCCATACTGCAAGGCTGTGGGTCCCTGAGAACCCCCATGGGTCACTGCAGTATTTATGAAGGCTTCCATACAGACACCTATTCCTAAAAAGTCCCCATGAAGAATGAGCTAGAACAACCTGAGGATCCCTCCTCATGCCTGCCCATAGACTGCAGAAAGCAAAGATGTGTTTTTCTGCCTTGTACAAATTCTATGACTACTCTGCTCCCCAATGCGAAGAACCGCCAGCAAATGTTCAAAGAGCTGTTCTCTCCTAAAATTACCCTAGACTATATTCCAAGTGAGATTCGTAGCTATGGTACCAAGAACAATTTAATTTAAAATCCCCTCCCCACATAAATTTAACAGAAGGATTTATGGCAAAAAATAATTACATTCGCTTAATGTGCGCAAGATGGATTAATTTTAATCAAACATTTTTATGGTGGCACAAGCATACTTATGTTGCAGATTCATACGTGGTTCCTGAATAAGAAACATACTGCACATGTTAAAAATAAAATTCCTTTTAGAATGAATACAGTGAATATTAAAGTAAATTCTTCCAGGAAGTCAGGCTACCTAAATAAAATGGAAAAAAAAAAAAAAACAAAAAAACACCCCCCTGGTTTGGTTTTTGGGGTTTTTTTGGTGTGGGTTTTTTTTTTTTGACTGAAAATATAAGTCATTCAAGAACAAGAAAAAAAACAGCATTTAAACTGAAATTAGCCAAAACCACATTACCATTCATATTTTTTTGAAAGAAATTATGCCAATTTATATTTTAACACTTCAAACTTCAAGAAGATACTTTATTCATTCATTCAAATATTTTACTCTGTAAAGATTAATAATTTCTCTTTTTTGCTCATAACAATTCAGGAAGGGAAGAAAGGAAAGAATATGCACAACACTGAAAAGCTTTTTAGCAAAAAAAAAAAGAGGGAGGGGAATTTTTTTTTCTTCTTTTCTGTATATTTTTTAAAATCTGGTTATGTTATCATGAAAACAGAAAGTTTTGATTGTATAATTCTTCTTCATTAAGTTCTTATTGCAGCCAAATATCTTCATCCTGAATTTCATATCAATTGATTCTTCTTAAAAAGCTTCATTTACATAAACCTTTAATTGTGTAGTATTATAGCTAGTATAGTATTGTGTAATATCAAAACTAGATTCTATATTTATGAAGGCAGGAAGTGAATTTTCTGCAAGTTGTACAATGAGAAATCAAGTGTAGCAGCAATACAAACTGATATAGTGGTTCAGAGACACAATCTAGTTTGCATAATAATCTCAGAACAACACATGATCCTTCTCCATTATTTTATTAAGCTTTTAAAATTATTTTAAAGTAATATATTAGTATAAACATTAAAAGTTTCCTCTTGCAACTTGAAACAATTTCAGATTTACCTTTGCCTGACTTTGCTTGATGTATAAGCTTGTTCTTATTGTCTAAATGTCTTTGTGTCTCATAATTGATAGGTTTGATCTTAAAAGAATCCATAAAAACATAAGGGCAATTACACCTCCAGGTATCATTCTCACACCATTGAAAACAGTATGACATAATGCTTACTAGAGCAGGCTCTAATTACCCATCCCACCACTGCAACACAAAAATTACCTTACAAAAGGGTTTGAAGTCAACGTTATAGATGCTGTGAACAGGTATACTAAATGATTTCCAGAAAATGTAGCTCGGTTATAATTAGATTAGCTTGGCATTAATGGAATAAAACCTTTAACAAGGTACAGATGAAAATACCATGGAGTAGACTGCTTTGATGATTGCACTAAAGACTCAGTAACATATCTGCAAAAGATTATTTCTTCACTCACAAACTACTTGATATCTTAGCCAGGAAAATAAAGATTCTGTCATTTTGCCATTTCTCTTTGTGGCTGTTAAATTCTAAAATTAATTTGGCCATAAATGGGATGCAATATTTACTCTCATGTCACAAAGGCCTGTCTGTTTAAATGAAGACTAGTATAGCTGAAGAATGAGTTATTCTATTCTGTACATTTGATATACAGCAGCAACATTGTATGTAAAGCTACTTGAGGAATATATTTATTGTTGATTCATATTAATAAATTTTTAAACCATTCTTTTTAGAAATTGGGTAAAAAACACTGGTAGGGGAAAGAAATAAAATTATTTCCTTATTCTCTCCCATGCACACTTCCTGAATGTCACTTTATTATAAAGGTGAGAGAAAGTATAAGTTGTCTCTAAATATGTTCATACTTTCCTAGTAAGTTTGAGAACACTGATGAACCATAGCTTGAACTACATTAACATAATAACAAAAATAGGAAATTTTTAGAGAGCATTTACAATAGCAAGTGGTCACAATATTGATTTATTTTTCACTCTAAAATCTGTATGTAAAATCCAGCAAATGTAGTTTTGTTTTACTTGGAACTATTCACTGCTGCAATGCATGCCTTCTACAAATTCAAGGAGCTTTAACAGAGGACACAAGGACACTCAGACTTCACCAAACATGAAACAAACTGAAAGGTCACTGAAATCATCTCCTTCTTATTCCTATATGTGCCTTAACAGGAAGTGAACCAGTGAAGTATTTTAAAATTTCTGAAAGTTTCTGTAAAAACCTGTAAGTTCATTTACAAACCTAGGTGGGCAAAAAACCCTCCTTAGTGTCACAACAAGCTTCACATGATGAATGTTGGCTTAAGGAATGATTCCTCAAATTGATAAGGGAAGCTTCAGGGATCATCTGCCTAGGCTGGTCCCCTCATTTGAGCACAGCCTATGGAAGGAGGGCAGAGTTTTCATGATTAGAACTTCTCCTATTCTTTGGTTTGAAGGAAAGAAGGAGAGAATGATTATTAATTTTTATGCCCAGTTGCCCCACACTTCACCCTGACAGACAACAGGAGGCACAACAAGGCTGCCATCTGACTGACTTGCATTGTCCTCTGAGATTTTTTTCCTCTTTCATTTTCCAGCTTTAGATCACTACTTCAAACTAATTTCTCTGATCATGATTTTCTAGTATGAAAGGTAAGAAACACTCACCATGGTACAAGAAAGCAAATTTACAGTGATTTTAAGATGGTAAATTTTATCCTACCAAGTATGAGGGTAACCTCAATGTTAAGACTTTGGAAAATAAAGTATTTCATTCATCGCAAGCTGAAGTGCAGGAATAGTCATAACTTCTTGCAAAAGTAAATAACCTGCTCAAGTAATTTGCCAGCCATTGAATACCCTAGAGTACATATGTAGCAATATATACTGCAAGATGCCATACTGCACAGAGTCATGCAGGGATGCAGAATGATTAGACGCAGATTTCTCTACAGGAAATCGTTAATGCCATCAAAAAATTACCCTCTGGGAAACACTGAAATCCCAGACAGCTTTCCAGTATAATTCTTTAAATCTTTTCTGCATATTGTATGCCAGCTTTTAATGGATACATTTAGTGGGAAGTTTGCTGAGGGCTACTCTCTGGAGATGTAATGGTTTCATTAATCATTTCAATCCTCAGCAAAAGAAGGGGATCCTATGCTGTATATATGGAAACAGACTTGGATTTTTGCTACCACCATTAGCTTGTGGAAAACAACTAAGTTCAATACTTTGAGAACTCTGACCAAAAATAGCTATTTCACTAAAATTTCACTAGCATTGCAGGCACAAAAACAGATAAAAAAATGCCATGTGTAATTCAGTGTGGTTCTGATCATGTATATTTACTGACAAATACCAATATTTAGTGTTATTTTCAGATGTTCAAATTTTTTTGATCAGTCTATTTGGGTATTAAATCGAAAGCATATTTATAGATATTTACCTCTTGCTGAATCCAGAAGATGCAGTCATTAAGATTTCATAACCAACGTGAGTGACTGGGGCTGGATTATTTTATATATATAAAATGTAAGATCCATATTATTTTGCATATATTAAAATTATACATATAATGCATATATACATACACTCCCCAGCTTTTTTGACTTGTTACAATGTGATTACCTTTTCCTCTGAACATCAACCCTTATTTTCATCATAAATTATCAGAAACCCACTGAAGTCACCTTTTTCTCTCCATTCATCCCAACAGAAAACATGGGTTTCCCTTTTATAATACTAATAATATATATGGAGGACTGTAAAACAATTACCTAGAAAACTTGAGAATAACTTACACAGAAGTAAAGCTTTAAAACAGTGTCTCATAAGATCTGAAGATCTTAAATTACAGATGATGCCAACATCTTATAAAAGGGGTTGTTGATTACATCATTCACTGAAAGCTAAAATCCCAGTTCCAGGAAAATCAGCACATGTCTTGACACTCATGTTAACAGACTCACAACTTCATTCTTTCCCAGTCTGCTCCTAGTATTATTAGTAGTTACTAATTTCCTAGCACATTCTTTCTGGTACTTAGGGAAGAGCATAACGATAGATAAGAAGGTTTATTATGACTGGTCTGAAATGGGTCTATTTTATTACATTCAGTTATGCATATTTCTATGTAATTGAAGCTAAATGAGTAGACAGACTACCATGACATTTTATTATAAGTTTAAAATATATGCAAGTATTCAGGGCCTGGAATGAGAAGCATTTTATGCTTTAAAAATAAAAATATACTAATTAATGCAATTAATAAAAATTTTATATATAGAGAGAGAACTACATTCACTGTGCACTAAGGTGTCATTATAATAACCTCCTGCTGAATAAAACATCAAGTACATATTTTTTCTGTTGCCCTAGATGACACAGTTATCACTGATGATTTACAATTGTTATATAATAGATGCATTTCACTAATTTATAGATGCCAAATGGTCTGCATGACCATGACATTTTATTATAAGTTTAAAATATATGCAAGTATTCAGGGCCTGGAATGAGAAGCATTTTATGCTTTAAAAATAAAAATATACTAATTAATGCAATTAATAAAAATTTTATATATAGAGAGAGAACTACATTCACTGTGCACTAAGGTGTCATTATAATAACCTCCTGCTGAATAAAACATCAAGTACATATTTTTTCTGTTGCCCTAGATGACACAGTTATCACTGATGATTTACAATTGTTATATAATAGATGCATTTCACTAATTTATAGATGCCAAATGGTCTGCATGTGGGACATTCAGAGGAACATTTTACCATCTTTTAACAGAATAGAAACAGCTAATAAGCAAAGATCTGGCTGTGCTAATTATGCTTCTGAAAAGGTCTATTACATTTTTTTTCCCCCCCTGACACTTAGAGTCACATTTGAGAGCCTGCAATATAGAAAAAGAAGTAGTGGAGGATCTTCTGTCAAAAGAAAAGATGCAACTTTCAACAACTGTCTTTCAAACAATTTTCATTGCCATTTATTTCCCTGCCAAGAAAAAAATGTACACATAGAGAAACAGCCCTGCTTTATGGCTCTGTTTAACCCATTTGCAAAGTGAAACAGTTGGAAATATTTAGCTGACCCAAAGTACCTTGCTTCAGGTGAGGATCACTTGGCTTCAAGAACAGTGTGAACTACAACCATGATGGCTGCTGCTTCTCATTGTACGGAGACCCCTTGGAAGGGAGGGACAGGAAGGGGCCTCCTGCAGGAACCCATCTTCCCTGAAAGTATGAGTACTCCAGACTCCCACAGTCCAGCCACTGTCACCCAATGCTCTACAATGTAGCTCAGAAACACCATTAAGTCCAAACAAATTTAAAAGAAAATTTTTCTAGGTAATTGTCAGTAAATCAACTGTGAAGTTACCAAATTTCATCCTTATACAGATAAAAATGCATATTACAAGAGACAGCTTTCAAGAGGATGGATATTAGAAGTTTATCTTCAGGCCTCATGCCTGAATAATAAAATTACTCTTTCTTTGTCTGAACCAATGCCCCTGGACATAAACACCTCTAAATAAGATTAGAAGTAGTTCTGGGTATCTTTTTTCTTTTTTTTAATTTAATTTGATATTTTCATCATCAGCCAAATATTTTCCTTTATCTTTCTGTTTCAATTCAAATCCACTGCAATCAGTGCAAGCAAGAGGGTTTAAGACACCCCACCTCACCGGATGTTTACCAGTCCTAGTCTCCTTACTCTTTGATATAGTCTAATATCCATGGCAGATGTTTCTTTCATTAATAAAATTTTATGAGTATTTCTTTAAGACCACCTGCCAAGCAGATTTGTAATGGAAAGTTTACATTAATTGAATAATTTGATAAATTATGTAACGCTTTAGCACCTGTACTAAACTATTCAGAGTACTGTTGACCTCTAAATTAGATCATACATAGTCCAAAGCAAGTCTATAACACAACCCAAAGCTAGATAACTAACTACCTAGCTTTTTGTTGCCTACTCAAGACAACTTTTTTGGATTAGGTGTTATCTAATAATGTTCTGAAACACAGTATCCTTTTGTTCACTTACTAAAGTTATTTTCACAAACCATGAACATGAGGCCTTCAGCCCTTTTATGTTTGCCTCTACTCATATAATTCCAGTTTTCACCCAATTCTCATTCTAATAGTATGTTTTATACATATTAAATATCCCAGTTACTATGAAAGGTGAGTCCTTAAAAAGCACTGTCACTGAATAATAAATAAATAAATTAATAATAAATAAATTAGGTATTTCTTGGTCTGCATAAAAGCAGAGTAGGGTAATGTTTGGCAAGGTTTCTTTTACAGACAATGTATTTTGAAGGCAATGACAGCAATTCTGGAATCCACTCAGTTCCATCAGCTCTTTTTTTTTTTCCAATTCAAAAGCAAATTTAAAATCTGGCAAGTTATAAGGTGCATACCCAGAATATATCTTTCTACTGAACTTCTAAACAGGTGAATAGTCATAAATTTTCCAGAGGTCATTGTGTCTGGTTTACCTGCATTGTTCAGGAGTGCTGACAGCATGCAGTTATTCCTACCGGAAGAAAATACCATTGTACCAGGTGTTTTGATTTATTTTTTTTTCCATAGTGGAGGTTTATGCCCACTGTGTGCAGATGCCCAACAATATGTACTTTGCCTTGGAAAACAACTAGCAAAGAAAACAACAAATAGCCAGCCAAATGTCAGCCACTGTGCCCAGTCCATTTTGACATTTTTGCTGCTCAGATGTGAGAATGATTTCCATCTGTTCCTATGTGAGATAAAGATTTAGAGCTGCTGGCAATGGGGAGCCTTTAAAAAAGCCAGCCCATGCCAGGGCTGCTTGTCAGTGTGCATGGATGCAAGTAATCCCAAACCTGAATAATGAGCGCAGTGGAGGCTGTCTGTTATAAACCAACAGGCTTCTCATTTCTATCACAACTCGTTTTCTGCATTGAAATTTAAGCCCTTTGAATCTTCATGACACAGTGTGATGCCCTGGGTCAGGATAACAGTGTCTGCCAGTTGGGGACCAGATAGCTGTGCCGGCATAAGCGATTGCGGGAGTCCCCCTATGTCCATTGTTGTTGTTCGCACACACTGAACATGAGTTTACCTAAGACTCAAGCCTGGATCCCTGGGGTGAAACAACAACAAATCTGTCTGGTAAACCAGGTAAAATTTTGCTAGTGCCTAACTGAGAAGATGTTACCGCACGTTCCCTACAGACCAAACTTGTCCTTTGTTTTCACAGAATCACAGAATCATTTAGGTTGGAAAAGACCTCTGAGATCATTGAGTCCAACCTTTGACCAACCTTTGTCAACTAGACCAAGTCACCAAGTGCCACATATAGTCATTTCTTGAACACTTCCAGAGATGCTGACTCCCTGGAACTCCATTCCAATGTTTAACCACCTTTCCATTAAGATATTCCTCCTGATGTCCAACTTGAATACATGCATAGTTGAGGCTGTGTCCTCTCATCCTGTCACTGGTTGCCTGGGAGAAGAGGCCAACCCCCACCTGGCTACAGCCTCCTTTCAGGCAGTTGTAGGGAGTGATAAGGTTTCCCCTGAGTCTCCTTTCCACCAGGCTAAACAACCCCAGCTCCCTCAGTTGCTCTTCACAGGTCTCATTCTCCAGAGTTTCACCAGCTCCACTGCCCTTCTCTGAACTCTCTCCAGCACCTCAACGTCCTTCCTGAACTGAGGGGCCCAGGACTTGGTGAGGCCTTACTAGTGCTGAGTACAGGGGGACAATCACTGCCCTGCTCCTTCTGGCCACACTATTTCTGATACAAGCCAGGATGCCATTGGACCCACATAAGAAGAGTAATTTCTTCTGCTTCCACCAGTCTCACTCCTTTCTGCATCACAGCTTGAAAATTAACTGTGATTTTCCAACACCATGTAGCAGAAACCAAAGAAGAGACCATGGACTTACCTCATGAATTCCAAAGACATGCAGTTAAGCCCTTCAATAAAAATATCAAAGAAATAAAAATATGAAAATACAGAAAATTCTGAACAAAATCCCCATCATCACCCCCAAGCTGATGCATGTGGTAGACGACTTTGACAAGGCCAAGCACTTCTCAACTCCACAGTGCCATTTGAAATCTGTTTTGATTGTAAAAGGGTTTTACTGGCTTAAAGAACATTACCAGTTTAAGATTACTTCTGACATTACTACTACACCTGCAAATCTGCGTGAGTTTCTAGGCATCCCCTTGGTTTCCTGGTTTTCCACAGACAGCGCTATAAACAGGTGTATTAAAATATAGAGTTTGCCTGCACTTAGAGGACAAGAAGCCCTCCAGGTTGCCAGAACCAGCACAGATGTTCTGGGAGAAACATCAAACAGCAGTATCCCCCCAGAACACATCATGGAATCTAAACATGTATTACTGCATGGTAAGTAAATATTTGTGAGCACATAACTGGTGTGCTATCCATGTTATGCTTAAATAATGTGCCAACTGTGTTCTCTGAGAACTTACAGATAATAAAGAAGCAATCACATATGTACAAAAGTTAAAAATACTGATTTATTTCACATGCCACTAGCACCCTCCTCCTATTTGCCATCATTTGCTGGCAGTCTTGCAATTGTCATTTAATAACACTAGTGACATGCAGATGTGAGAAAGCGAGCAGGAATAACTGGGAAAATCAATTTGGAGGGTGGGATATTTTGTCCATCTCAACCTTTTCAATCTTGCTGTTAGCCTGGGTTGAGTCCAAAGGCAGCTCTTCTTTCATTGATCCACAAGCCTTTCCTGGAAAATGAAGGCCATGTTCCACACTGGCTAGTTGTTTTTTGACTACAAGCTTCAGAGCTGGTTGCAGAGCTGCTCCTCCCCTGCCTGGCTCACAATGATGCATGAGGAGGAGATTGCTCCATTTCCCCATTATTCCTCAGGCATCTTCAAATTTATAGGATTGAACTGATGCCTCATCTGTCCTTTTGAGGTGCAGAACAGCTCCAAATACTGTTGGTTATCTTGTCTACAAACATAAACGTTCATAAAATCTCTGAAAATTAAAACTTTACTTCCCAAAACAACATCCTGTGTCACTCTGTGCTAGCACACTGCACAACAGTTTAGTGCAGTGCAGAAAATTTAGCATTGGAGTTTTTCAGAAGCTTGCCTGCCTTCCTCTTATTCCCAGAAATCAGGGAGAAAAATGAAGGATGAATGCAACAGAGCAGTGCCACTGAGGAAAGGTTCAAGATTTTCTTATCTTTTAGTGCTCCATCAATGTCCGAAACATACTGCCATCGTTACCCACCTGCTGTGGGAGGATGACAAAACTGAGATTTCTGTTCTGGCTATGCATCACCTTATGGAGTATTATACATTTACTCTGTCATGTAGAAAAAAACCCCGCTATCATAAAATAACATGTTCCTGAACTTCAGACAGCTTCAGACACCAGTGTGTGTTCCTCACAGTCTGCCTAAACTGTATCCAAATTGTTGTTGTCCCCCTGCTGCACTCAAAGTCACTGTCACAGCTGCAGCATTAAATAGCCTCAGGACCTGTAAAATCCCAGTAATGTTTTAGGCTTGAGCCAAAAGTTTGAGGTCAGGGAGGTTTTGCTGTCAGGATGCCAGGATTCCCTTGGAGAAAAAAAAAGGAAAATGAGATATTAAAGAAAGAGGATTAAAGGAGAGATTCCAAAGGCTTGGAGAACAAGTATGAAGGCAGAAAGAGCTCATTCTGAGGAGATGGAACAGAAGAAAGTGGGGAAGGAAGAAAAAGAAACACCATTAAGAAAGCAACACCATTAAGATTGCTGAGTTTGGAGAACTGGACCTCAAGTAAACTGCAATACAGCAGCTTTGTGGCTTAGATCCTACAGTGTCACATGAAAGGGGAGACTTTCTCCAAAGCCTTTGTGTGTGATTAGTCTGTTAGTATCCCAAAAAAGCCAAGACCCCTGTGCCAGTGTCCCATTATGGGGACCCTTCACTGAGCAGTCCTGCTGGACTGGAGGATCGTTCGTCTGACTTGGTCAGGGACACACATCAACAGCAGGAGAGACATCCCCTTCTGGGTCTCCACAGTCGAGTACCTGGGGGTCTGATTCCAACAGAGCCTGGCTGTGGTGTCTCCACTTCTCTCCACCCTCTGTTTCATCCTCCTTAGGATGTACTGTGTGGCGGAAATTACACAGGCTGACTGCATCCCTTCCAGGGAGTAGCAACTGCATTTCACCCCATAACTTCCTGTTGGAGGTTGAGGGGTGTGGAGTTTTTCCCCATTCCTGGCCCTAGGTTACCAATGGCTGGATACTTAAGGACTATTAACTCCTTTTGTAAGAGACAAAGAGCTAGCTGGGCGTGGGGAGTGGAGGGCAGATGTGGCCACCAGCTAAGGCACTCGACCACCGGCTATGGGGGAAGCAGCACTGGGGGTACTGTGGGCTCCTCAGCTACAGCGGCAGAAAGGTTTTTCGGATCTGCGCTGTTTTCTTCTCATTGGTGAGTGACCTCTCATCTGGGAAGGGGATGTTCCTGGAGGGCACATCCTCCTGGTTGTGCCGGCCGTTTCTGCGGAAGGGGGGCGGCAGCCACTGCCCCGCGCTCCCCGTTGGAGCACTGCCATGGCTGGGGAGTCCCTGCCACCTTCTGCTGGCAAGCCCGGGTGGGCTCGTCTCTGCCACCCCTGCTCCCTGCTCTGAGCTCCTGCCCCACGTCTGCTGCACGCCCGCCATTGCCCTGCCCGCCCCGCCCCGCCCGCTGCCTCTGGGCACTTCAGCACTGCCCGCACCCACAGAGCTGACCGCGCCACAGCGCCCCCTGCAGCTGCGCGGGAGTCATCGCACCCGCCCTGCCCGGCCGGGAGCCCGACAGCGCCCCTGCCGGCTGGGACCGGAACTGCACCCAACGGGAAAAGCGCTTGGCAGCCCAGAGACTTCTGTCACCGCATCTTCTGGTTTTTGTTTGTTTTGTTTGTCATTGCTATTGTTGTTATTGATTGTTTGCCTTGCTATAGATACTAGTAAAGAACTGTTATTCCTTTTCCCCGTATCTTTGCCTGAAAGCCCTTGATTCCAAAGTTATAATAATTCGGAGGGAAGGGGGTTCACATTTGTGGGTTCTAAGGGAGGTTCCCACCTTCCATAGCAGACACCTGTCTTCAAACCAAGATACTTCCATACAGCTTGTCTTCTGTTGGAATGGGAATATAGCTTCCCAGTTCTCTCTAATTTTTCCCCCAGACATTCTCTCACATTACAGTAGGAAAAAGATCTGGGTCACAGTCTCCAAGGGATAAGAGGGATAAGGAAAGCAAAGCATTGCAACAAGACCATGCTGTTTTAACAAGCACAGCAGTAGTTGGGTGGAGTGGAGAGAATATCTTAAAAAGTCAGAAAGGATAATTTTTCCTATGTGCTTCCCCTTTCTTCTAACACTGCAGGTAGTTCTCTCCTTCCCTGTCTTCACTCTGCCAAACTTCAACATAGGTGTAAGATCTGGCAGCACTTATTTGTAGAAGCTTCCAGTTAAAAGGGTCAAGAGTTACTAAATAAGAAGGATAAGTGCAAACCGTGTCCCGCCTAACTGTACACCTTGGAGATGGGCAAGATCATATTATGATGATATTAAACTTGACAACAAGTTGGGAGTACTCACAATCATGCGTGGGCTATTTTTCCGTAAAATATTTCATAGTTTCTAGCATTATATTCATGCTTCACCTTAAAAGAGACAAAACCCAAAGTATCAGTCTCTTCAGTTTTTGTATAAGCCACAATTTCCAGGCTGGTGAAATAATCTCTGAGAAACATTAAGAGTGTTTCTGCAAACCTTCCTCCACCACCACCCCCACCCCCACCACATTTGATGGCATAAATTGAGTCATAGTTGAAGGCATTAATCCGTTTTTCTACCCGATCAGTGATTTCAAGTCTTCCATTTCTGACGTGCTCTGAGGAAAACACAAAGCTGAAGCAGTAAGTAGGAAGGTTCATATTTAGTGAACTTTGATCCAGCTCCAACACTTCAGGGATTCATACCCCACTCACAGCCTCCCGCCTGTAGCACTTCCATGTTTAAAATCATTTTCACCTTTGCTGTTTCTGACCTGGCAGAGTTTATCAGTCCTCTTATGCGCTGTGTGGGTTAGCAGGGAAAGTATATTTCCACAGCTACTAGGTAATTGCTGCTGTAGTTACTCACTCAGAGAGCAGCACTGAGGATTGTGATAAATGAATCCTTTATACTGCAGTCTTCCAAAAATTTGGAGTGTTTTGGTTTTGTCCTCAGATGAGATAGGCTTCTATTCTAGATCTACTATATTTGTTTCAGAAAATATTCACTATGAAAACTACGGCATTTTAAGTTTCTTACATCTGTGGGAGACATTTTACTTGGTATGGACATCAAGCAAAGGACTAGATATTGCACATAAGACAAGCTCAGGAATTGGTTTATCTTTGCCAAAGAAGTGAATTAGTAGCAGGCATTAGTAGCAAGCTCAGGTGCTTAAAGACACACAAACAATGAACCCTGGGCTGGCCAAACAACTGATGAGGGACAGAAGAGGCTGTCCAAGTGATTTCAATGAACATTATCAGAGAAATTCAGATGGCTGACATTTTTCATTTACTGGTCCACAAGTACCTTACAATTAATATAGTGGATTTTCTTTTGAAGATAAAATGGTACATTACTAATAATATATTTAAATTGCTATTATAATTGTATTTCTTTGTGTTCAAAATATCTTGTTGACAAATAAACATCCAGTTCTTGAGCAGCATAAAGAAAAATATATTAATCACAGAAAGAGACTATCATTGATATTATAATCATCCTTACTGAGATACAGATCAGTGACAGTTGTCATAGCAAAACAATTTCCAAACACTTAGATGGTTACAGAAAGAATTACTGGAACTTGCTACCAAACAGATTCAACACTTGAAATTTCTGTGATTCACTGACCATTTTAATCATGTTTCTTTTTCTACCCGTGCAACTGACTGAGATAATTTTATGGCATTGAAATAGTATAAATCACAGGCTTTCTTGTCAGAAGCATCTGAATTACAGTTGCTAACATGAGCTTTGCTTTTTTTCTACATAGATTAGTCCAAAAGTGCTATGGCGGTCAAAAATAACCAGTATTTGAAGGTAAAACTTTTCCCCACCATTCTGCATGCCAGCCAATATACCAGTTCTGATGGAATGCCACAACCTTCCAATTTCTTTTTTTTTTTTTTTCTTCTCACCACAGTGATCCAGAGACACTTTCCCAGCATATCCTTCAGAGCCAGCCTAGCTCTTTGTATATCCCTGAAAAGCAGATGGTTGATGCTTTTTCTAATCTTGTTTCAAAGTGGTCATACAGTTAAAATATTAGCAACCCTGATTCACTGCCAAATGAAGGCCATGGAAGAGCTCCTGTTAGGTTCAATAAGCATCAATACTCTGTAGTCCTAACATTTTTCAAGAAGTCTGAAACTCATCATGTACTTCTAAAGTGGTATTTTATCTCCCTTTCTCCCCACTTGTATTTTTGTATAACTGAAAATAACAGCACAAAATAATGCAGATTAGTAACCTGAAATTAGGACTAACTAGTTCAAGGCTATATGCCTTTAATTAGGCAGCACATAAAAGACTGGTTTATGCCTGCTTTCATTAGTGCTACTAATCAGGGACAGTGCTGCTTATTGCTGCAAAGAGAATTCCAAACACAGACAATTTTTGAGCTGAGATTGAACAGATAAGAAATTATCCACAGCTCTATCAATGCCTGGATGCATCCTGTCTTTTGAGGAATAAATAAATAATGTTGATTAGCTAAAATGGAGATACTTAATGCTCTGTTTCCTAGGAACAGAAACCATCTTAAGACATGATGATCTAATGAAAATTCTATGACCCAAATAAGCACATACACCTCCATCAACATTTCTGTGGACTGAATAGCAGTAGGTCAGGTTTGAAAAATATATATGTGCCTAGTCTTCTCACCTGAGCATTTTGTAAATGTATCAGTGCCGCCATGTCCCACTACAAAGGAGATCCTCAATCCAAGGCATTTTTATGCCTGATGTTAGACCTCAATATCTGGATGATGTAATTTAAGGTAAATACATGAATAAACATAACTTCTTACCTCCTACACACAACAACAAAATGCCAAACAGCTGACCAAAACCTGTATCTACAAGTAGAAAAACGTGTCCCTAGTCAGAACAGATGCACATTAAAGGGCTTTCCAGAACTCTTTCTAAGATATTTTCTTCCTTCATTTGAAGCCACTCCAAATGAAAGATACATTTACTGCCGATATCCCCAAAGTTCTAAAAATGTGTGGATACAAGCTTTCAGCTCAAGAATGTTTTATACTGTTATCCAGTCAAGATGGGCTGTAATTCTTGTTCTTCATAATGCCAAATACTTGGTCCAGGCTCTGAATACAGTGCTAAAATACTAAAAATGCTATTCATTCTTCTGAAATAAAACAAAATGAAACACATTCAAAGAACATAAAACTGCTAAACACTCTTGTGAATGATGTTTAAAAAAAATGAAAACAAGCACACAAATAAACTTTAAAGAAGTATTTTAGCTGTCCCAAAAATTAAAATCATTGCTCCTGCTATATGTCATTATTCCTTTCTCTCATCATCATAGTCAACTTTTGGTTAAAAATAATTCTGTGATAAGATGCCCTTAAGTTCAGTGCTTGATGTGATGCTCAGTCTTATTTTAACATAGAAACAAAATTGCTGGCTTCAGCAAGCTTTTTTACATACTTACTAAGAGGTTTCTTTGTGTGCGGGTAGAGGCTATTTCTGAATTCCACGTTTCCTTGTTTGTGGTCAGAAAAAGAAATTTTGAACAGACTCCAATCTTAAGACTGGTGAAATCTAAATTGAGATTGTAAGACCATCCTTTGACTATATGAGTGAATATTGCAGGCTTGTAATTGTTAGAAGGATCAAGCCCTAGCTAGTTTGAGAGTGTACCATAATTATAACATCAATTAGGAACTACCAAGTTAAGGAATACTGATTTGTCCTGACAAGGATAATAGATGTGATTTTATCTCACATCTATTCCACACTACAACCCTGCCTTCGAAACAACATAATAGCTTTTGCAGAAATTGAACAGGAAAGAACAGATACAGAGATACACATTCCTGCAAATATAATTTAAATTGGTGTCCAGACAAACAAAAAAACCACAATTTTGCAAGCAAGTCTCCTATCCACCTGAAAGACACATGAGAAAGTAAAGCAGCCTGAAATTCTTCATTAAGGCAAAGTTGAAGTAAAAGAAGTCATTTTTATGCCAATGTACACCTTCAGGATGCCCTTGATCAATTTCATATCCTTAGATTTTGTTCAACTTATAGTTATTCCTTAAATATAATTTGTGAACTTATTTTTGTGACATTAGTGCAGAACTTTTTCTCACCTCAAGCTAATAGATAAATTAAATCTCTAAAATTTTGACACAGACACAAAAAAAGGAGGAACAGTTCTTAACACCCCATTCATATTACTTTGATTTCAACATATAAACTCAATTTCATTAGTAAGTTCTTCTCACTATGTTATTTTTATTGATGATAATTCAATATATGAACAACACTCAGGCATTCTTGAACCATACCATCAACATGAATTTTTTGGATCAATGTCCAACATCGCTGAACATCAACCTCAGAACCTCCCTTCCTAAAGCCTCTTTTATGTGTAGAAATTCCACAATAAATACATATTAAGGCATTATTATATGGGGAAAAAAATCAGTCTGAACACTAAACAAGTGGTTTGCTACAAGTTTTTATTGATTGCAAGACTCCTGGGAGCTCTGTCTCCTAAAGGTTTGGTTAGATTTAGAAAGTTTACTGCTCTCCTCTTCACTATAAGCCTCTATCTAGAAACTGAATGAAAGTTTTAAATTATATCCACAATTATCTAAAGAAGGAAGACAGGAAAAAGTTTCCCAAGGGGCACTTTCCTGCTACAAAGCAAAATTAAGTATGGCAAACTCTCATCAAGAGCTTGAGAGCTACAGACCAAATATGTATGGATATTTAATTATGATTTCAGATCCCAATGAACTTAATACTGGAAGTCAGCCTTACATGCAAGACTGTCTTGTTTCATTGGGTTGTTGCTCAGTTTTTGTTGGGTTTTTTGATTTATTTTTTTACCCCCTCCCCCCAGTTTTTCTACCTGGGAGTCAATAACTTTTGGGATATAAAAAATTTTCTGTAGTTGAAAGGGGAGTGCAGTCCCTGTAGTCCTTAGAGTTCTTTGCTTCTGTTGTCTGTTAATTAGCTCAACGCTTAGGGGTATTATATATGATGTAAAAACTACATGCAAGTCACCAGTAAACCCACCTCACAGGGGCTGCTAAATACCCAACAGAGTGAACTAAATTAAGTCTAAAATTGGTTTAAATTTAATAAGCAACACACATGTAAAGTTTCTATATTTCACCAGAAACATCTCAAAGTACTAAATAATCTATTAAGTGCTAATTTATTTATTTTCAGAAGATATCTCTAATAAAAGTAAACAACCATGTCAGAAGACTGTTGAGATTGCAAATAAATTTGTAACTCAAAATCTACAGTAAAGCTTCCTTTTTATAGATTCAGTGTGCTCCTTCCCCTGAGATTTACAAGGTTAACCTAAAAGTGACATGTTGACAGCAGCATTTGAATCCAACATTCTCACACTGACATGTGGCAATGAGGATAACCCAGATAACTTCAGCTTATATGTTAAAAATTGAACTTCCCATGAGAAGGTAAAGTTGTCTGGTGGTTTTATCCCAAAAAAGTGAGTGTGAACATTACACACATGCAGCTAGAAGAAAAAAGACTTATGGTCAATCTGAAAAAAATACAGTCTTCCATAATGGGTTGCTTGTTTGTTTTGGAAAAAAATCCAAGTGGAAACAGCAAATATATGTTGATCACCAGCTGTCAAACACAGTCCCTGGAACTTGGTGATGTTAGCACCTGTACATGTCTTCATGCATAAGAGGTCACATTACTCAGAATGAGAGTGTATTGTGTAACTGAGAGAACAAATTCTGTCTGGTAGAAGGAAATATGAGAGCGTTTCAAAATGAATACAGTTTTAAACATTTTTGGTACCATCCAAATCTAACAAGCATCCAGATCTATGTAAGACTGACTCCACCCTTCCCTTAATAGCCTTGTCAGTTAGGCAGAAGGCAGAGATGCTTTTCTCTTCCCAAGACTTCTCCCTTAACTTAGTTTTGCATTAGCTGATAGAGCTAGAAACAAGGTCTATCTGGACTGTCCATCTCTCTATAGGGATAAGCGTGGACCCAAACTCTATCTCCTAAATATTTATATATATATATATATACATATACATATTCATATCCACTGATGCCGTTTTCTTTTGAGTGCCTCCATGTTTATGCCTTCAGTGAGAAAGTGTTTCTTCTAGAAGACAGTTCTTCAGTAAACTGAATATATCAATGGAAATATAATTTAATGATCTCTTAATGTGGAACTTTCTCAGAAAAACATAATCCAAAAAGCCATACATTCACCTATGCCAAAATGGAGTGATGGTTTATTCAGCAAACTTTATATATGCACCTGCAAAGGAAAGTCAACAGTGCATATTTTAACATCTGTAAATGTTTAGTCTATGTTGAATTAATTAGGAATTTCTTTTTCTTCATTGAATCCTTTTCAACAAACAATTTGAGATTTAAAGTGTACTTATTTTTGAAATGTCATGAACTATGTAAAATGGTTAAGAGAAACCATTCACACACATTTGTATTTAGGGTCAAATTTGAAGTGACAAGTAAAATGTTACAAAATAAACTTACTTAAAGACATAGAGAAAAATCAGCCACCATCATAGGTACTGTCATAGCAAAAGTGCTAAAAGAGACTATATATGCAGGAATAGCTTTCCATGAAGAGTAATTAAAAGTTAATTTCCTTCCTTCCTTCCTTCCTTCCTTCCTTCCTTCCTTCCTTCCTTCCTTCCTTCCTTCCTTCCTTCCTTCCTTCCTTCCTTCCTTCCTTCCTTCCTTCCCTTTTTGGACCCTTCAGCACTGGAATTCTACCATGTAAGAGAAGATGAGCTGGAGAATAGGACTTACATCTTGACAAACAAACCTGAGTATAAATACTTTGTTTAAAGCAATCTGCAGAGATTTTTACTAAGTGCAGCTGATCTACTGGGATGGCAGAGGAAGCTGTAAGTTGAACTGATTTAGAATCCCTCTGGTATCCCAGGCTGCATTACTCATCCCCAAATACGGCTCAAAGTCCCTGCAGAATAGCAACATGACTCAGGCAACTTCCAGAAGTTCCTAAAAAAGGGTAAAATTAAGACTGCAAATCAAAGAGTGGTAGGAGGGTGGGAAGAAAAAAAAAACAAAACAAAACAAGACACACCACTGCACTCCTTCCTACTGTGGGGAATAAGAAAACTGTATGACAGATTAGTCATGTTGCTTAACCCAACACTAAGAGAAAAAGTGACAAGGGTGTTTTGATAGCCTGAACAAAAGAACAACATATCAGAAGCGTACTGTAAGATAATACTGCCATCTAACTCCCAGGAATTCAGTTTTTGATTTCATCAGCATAGCCTTTGACTTTAACTTGCTGTGCTTATCCACATAGCAAAAGAAATTATGCTCTATATGTATTCTCACTGTCTTCAAAATAATAAATTGTCTTGAATGCAGGTTGAAACCTCCACCTCTGTTCACCTACTGAAATTAGTGAGGTGTAATTAATAACAGCAAGAAACAGCTCTGAAGTGGTAGATACCTCCAAGTTAATGAAAAACCACAAGGTACTCCTAAACAGATCTTTCCATCATCTACTTTCATTTGTACAAATACACACAATGTGCATACAAAAACTCAGTCTCCCTTAGGTTTTCTGTTCACGCATATAGCTTGAAATAGCAAGATCTTGGGGTTCAAAGTACCTTAAGAAACCTCTATTTGGGCTTTCTCCCATTTATGTCACTCCCACGCATCCTATCACCATGTAGTAGGAGGAAAAGCTCAGCACCTCTCCCCATCCCTTCCTCAGGAAGCTGTAGAGAGCAATGAGGTCACCCTTATCATAGGATGATATATATCAGGGTAGTTAAACAGAATTTTCCTTTGTGAACCCATGTGAATGATGATTGCATTATTCTCTAAATGCCATTCATTACAAGTTTCCCACATGATCCACATAAGCTACATCACAGTTTACTATATTTTAAACAGAATCATCTCCCTGAAGAGATAAGCAAAGATTTTTAATGATCCATTTTAACCCGAGACTTTCTTTTCTGCAAGTTTTTAAAGCTGCATCTGTCAATATTCACTTTCCAGTTTTTAAAAGAGTAAAATCCTCTCCTATTTGATGAAAATAACATCAGTAAGTTAAACTAATTGAATGCATACTTTTTCCCATTTTTAGACAAATTAAAATAATGTTTTTCCTCTGATTACAAAGAACTAGAAATGTCAATAGATTTAGGGAGAGCTTTCTCTTTAACATAGCCTGCACTGGGCTACTGAGAAAATAGAATACGGATATATTTCTGGTTTCTGTTGGATTGCTTGCACATTTTATGAGAGTATACAACATTTCAGGGTAGTTAGACATTCACATTTTCAGTGAGTTAAGTCAGAAGAATATGTAAGTAAATAAAAGATACATTCATGTCCTCCCTAACTTCAGGCTTAATCGCAGCAAATTAAATTGATACATGGAAATCTCTACTTAATTTAATTTTTATTTATATCTTCTTAATAATTAACGGTCTTTTAGCGCCATTTATTTGTAATTATAAAAATATGCTAATATTTTTCCTGCAGTCTATCATGACAAACAGTAAAGGTGTGTTACGTTGTCTGTTTTCCCAGGGAGAAAATGAGATCTGTCATCCTACTAGCAATGCTGGATGCCCTTTTCCTCAAATGTTGTATAGGAAACAAATATGATACTTACCTTGGAAACGCCAATTAATAGTTACTCAGAAGCTTTGGTATACACAAGACAAAAGGTCTGCATGGTCACTGCAACCATGCAGTGAGCTGGTATTTGAATAGCATTTAGAGTAATATAATTTCTGTACCTACATAAGATCAGCCCCTCCCTCCCCCACTACTGGACATCACTACCAGCTCAATGTGCACACTTTACAAGGACATTTGGAACTTGGTTCATGCCTTAACCTACATATATGGGCAGCAGGAAAAAGGGAAAAAGAAATAAAAGTACTATAAAAGCTTTATATGAGGATTAGAACACAGAAAACAGTTTGGCAATAAGACTTGCAGTTTGGTACAGAAGAAGAGAGAAGTGATTTTGAATACAGATTCAAAATGTCCCTGGTACTAAAACAGTCTTGGTTTAAGATGGTTCATTCCAGGAGCTGACAATGACAAGAGACAATTCTAGAGAAAACTGCATCTTAGAATTATACAATGGTGAGAACTGAGAGGCACCTTAAAGATCATCTAGTTCCAACATGCCATGTGCAGGGACATCTTCCACTAGAGCAGATCACTCTAAGTCCCATCCAACCTGGCCTTGAACATTTCCAGGGATGGGGCCCCGACAACTCTTTTGAAAATGGTGCCCAGAATGGTGCTGAATTTTTGAACAATAATTAAGACAGTACTAACATTATAAATCACTGTTGCAGTTTAAAAGCTAATTGTTAGACTCCACTTAGCCATAGATAAACTGTAACTTTAAAGCCATCCAGAACACTTCTTCTTAAATCTTTACAGCCATCTGTAAAAGCTCTTGTCTTTGAATGTTCACAGCATCCACCCTTCATTTTTAAAACTTTTTTAGTACTAAAGGATCAAGCACTTAATAACACAAAATTTCACTCTAGTTGAAAATACCCAACAAGATTTAAACTTGTAATTACTTCAAATTTCCTTTTGAAAAGAGACAAAAAATGTAAATGCAATTAGGTCATTCCATAATGGTCATAGCAAACATTCTCCTTATCGTGACCTGTAGCAGTAATTGCTACACTCCGCAATATTCACTGTTAATTGCCATAGGTACTGCACAACAGATTAAGTAGACCACATTCTCCGGGAAGCCAGAGTTAACTTCTCTTGCTTAACTACCATCTTAAAAATGTTTAGCTAGCAATATTATCAAACATTACTTGTTTCTCTCCTATTTTATTTCACCATAACATCCTATGGATGTATGCAGAAAAGACTTATACCTTTATCCATCCATTATTTTTTTTATCTAAACCCCACAATATTATGTATATAAAACATGGTCCATTTTGCCAACATAGGTTATAATATCCAAGCAGGAAAGAAACAGCCAGTATATTTTCAGAAGCCCACGTCACTGTGTTATATTGAAATACATGAATGAGCTGAGATGCTAGAAAATTAATCAGAAACTGCAAAGGCAGCAGGTGCAGTGTTGGAAGAAAAGCAATCGATGGAAAAGTTGCCAGGTTTTATAAAAAAAGAGAGAAGACTATTGATTCTTCAAATTATTACCGTGACAGCACATTTGACAAACAGCTTGGACGATAAAGCAGTCGATGGTAGAAATTACCATTCCCAACTTGTTTAGGATATAAAATATTTTTATTTTACTATCAGCAGCCAAAATAAGAACCACTATAGCAAATTACCTTGGTATTTTGAGGCTGGGAAAAAATGGTTCTGAAACTACACAATTCTTGCAAGAAAAAAACCAAGCTTTCCCTATTTTTTCCTAAAACAAATCAAGGCTCTAGTTTGTCCATTAGGATGTAATATAAAAAATTCATCCTTGAAAAATTAATTCTTCATTATTTTGGTGTACACCTTGGTAGTTCTGTTGATTGTTCATTGGCTGATTTAATTTTTATTTTCCTATTTAGAGAAAAAAAAGATTCTGAGATTATAGTTTGACAATCCACTTATCAATTAAACAATCAACTTTGAAAAGATGAAGACAGGCACTTCCTTGAGCTGCAACACTGGGTACCATCATGCTCAGAGCAAGGTAAAACCACGAGCATCAAGAAGATAAGACTTGATGAGAATCAATGGCAGTATTATTCAGAATATGAGGTTCAGTAATAATGAACAATTTCAATTATCCAAACATCTGCTCAAAAAAGGTTACACCAAAAAAGTACAGAGCATTATTCAGCTCACTGAGCTGTAGCAACCTAAAATGTTATTAATCAAAAACTATTCCAATAATCTAAACACTGTATCTATAGAGAAAATAACAGAAGATCTTTTTTCAGAGAATATTTCATTTCTTATCTTCAAATTATCATCATAGTCTGCAGAGGCCCATTAATCTTCATTAACTATAGAAGAAACCCAGTTGACTAGCTTTGGCAGGTAAGATGTCCACCATATTCCTGGAGTGGCTGTGCGAATGTTTCTTGATGTAGAAGTCAGAGATGGCTTTAAGCTATAATTCTGAACAAGGATGAAGTGGCTGAGTAAAATGTCACAGGAAGAAGTAATTCCAATTACATCTATAAGTAAACAGAAGAGTCAATAAGCATCAGAAATCAAAGGAGAAGCAAGAGCATAAACATTTCCTGTCTTCAAGTAGATATTTCAAGCAAATCATTTTCTCAAGAAAGGTGAGAAACATATCAAAAGATCAATATGGCTAAATAAGAATTTCTGCATTTACTTCAAATGTAAGAAGAACACATAAAGAAACGGCAAAAGTCAGATTCTTAAGGGCTCATACACAAACAGAGCATAAGCATGAAGGTATAGTTTAGGAAAGGACAAGGCAAGGAGTTGCTCCATAAGAATAAAGTTAGAAGTCATTGAAAAAAAAACCTTCTTATGTTGGTTCCTGAATCACCAGCATCAAAGGCTGACCTTGAAAAAACAGAAACATCCAATTAAGTTTGTTGCATCAATGGAAAAACTAGTTTTGATAAATTGCCTAGTCCAGTTAACAGAATGGGAATGGTGTAGGAAAGAAGGGGACAGTTGAATAATATCCTCTGTTAGCTCTGCGTGGTGAGTTCCTCAAGTACACTTAAAAGTTGTACTTGTTGATGAAAATTACGGAGAAAGGGTCATAAAATCAAGAAGAGTCTCATACTCAATTGGAATCTCTGATACAGATCTGGTTGCTAAACTTCAATGAGAATGTACACTAACAAGAGAAGTCAAGAAGAGAAGAACATAAATAATCAGAGGTCTACAAAAGCATTACTAACCAAAATTATTGAATTAAACTAATTTACCTTAAAGGGAGAAGGGGCAATACAAAAATGGTTTAAATAAATAAATGGCTTCTGCAAAGCAGACATTCTGTTTTCCTTACCTATGATGGATATGAAAGAATGAGTTCACATTACAGCACAAAAGACTCAAAGTAAAAATTAAGAAAAACTCTTGGGGCAAAGAGTGAAACATTAGAATAGATTGCCTGGAGAGGTCATGTAATCTGTCTATTTAAAGCTCTTTAATAAAAGGCTTGATATATATTTATCAGGAAAAGATATTCATGCTTGGAGGCAGAGGAACAGGTTACATAAATTAAAGTTGCTTTGGGATGAAATTCTTCAAGTCTGTGTCACCATCTGAACTAGTATAATAAGCATAAGGCATTGGAAATTTTCATTAATGAGAAGAAATGCATTATATAGTCCACTTTCAAGTATCCTAGAGGGCTGAGGACACCTTGCCAAAGTGTGTTTTGGATAAATCTAATAACTCTGGGATATTTCAGAAGCAGAACAGTTGAGGTAACTTAACAAGCCGAATTCAGCTCCATCAAAGAATTTGATTTAGTTCATTGGAAGCATAAATAATGTTAGTCAACTTGAAAAATGACTAAACAGGATACTATTCTGTGTTGTAAGTCTTCATTAAGTGAGTCTATATTGATATGTCATAGCCCAATCTCATGCCTAGGTAACCAAATGCAGCTTTCTCATTGAAATATGTACATGTACCAAGTATTTGACTTAGTGCCACAAAGTAATGTGATTTTTCTAAAACTTACAACACAATATCAAAACACCCTAACTGATGAAAAGTCATTAGTCTGATCTCAAAAAAACAAAACAAAACAAAACAAAACCATCAAGAAGTCTGCTTTTATTGATTGCAATCACCATTCATGAAGTTTACTATATAATAATAAAGCAATTATGTTATATAGCTCTTATATATAAAATGTACAGAATTCAGAGAATCATTATGGAACAGGAATCAGAGGGAAGGTATACATAACAATTAAAAAAGTATTCTAAGTGGGACCTATCATATATAGTGTTTTTATAAAGCGGTAAAATTTCTCTTTGTACATATAAAACCAAATAAATCAAAGCTACAAGGAAGAAGAATGGGTCTGTCCTTTGAGAAGTTGTCACTGAAGAAAAAACCCCTGGGTCACATTTGTGTCACAGTCACATTTGTGCTGCATATGAAAAAACAAAATCACCCAAACAATACATGGGACAAAAAGTTTTTCACAAAATAGAAATTAAGTCTGAAGAGATTAAGGCAGATGCTTCTAGATGAACAATATCCTCTCTCAACATCAGTCAGCCCTTTGCCAGTTATAAGACTGAGATTTCATCCTTCTGTTTTTAAACCAGAATTTTACATATTGCTTCACAAACAAAGCCAAAGAGCTTGTAAAGTTGTATGTGAGTACCAACCCAAGAGCAGCTCAGTAGGAGTTTGCTTCTCTAGCCCACACTGTTGTCTGGCAACAGACAGATGGGAAAAAATTGCTAGTTCTTACATTCAAGATAATTAATCTTCTTTGACAGCTTCTGCAGCAGCTTCTGGAAGTTCTAACAAAATACTGCATTAGTACTCAAATAGTAGGTGGCAGATGAGAAACTTGCTATCAATGATTATGGATATTTTCAGTCTGAAATATTTTGAGACTCTTTCACACAAAGATGAGCTGGTTAAGGTTTTTAGGAATAAAGAGGAACTAGTAAGTGAAGAACTGATCTAGTAAGTGAAAAGTATAAAGAGAAAGAAATGGTGGTTGTCCAAGTCAGTGTGGAAACAAATCAATGAATACAGTATATTCTTTTCTGTAATCAATTTGCTGCCCTGGAACCAAAAATTTTAGAAGTAAATAGGTCACAAAAACCCCACAGAGTGATGATCTTTATAACACATACCAGTTCTAAGATGTCACAAGGAAACGCTTTAGCACTTTCACATGAATGAATGAATGAATCATGAATTAATGAGTGGATTCCCTTCAGCTTTACAGAATGTTTACCTTCATCTACTTTCCCCCCTTTCACATTAAAGAATACCTGTAAATTAACTATGTGAATAGCAGCAACATACACACCTCTCTCTGCCATCCAAACACCTTTATATAGGTACACACTGGTCAATTTTGAAAAGGAATGCCCCCATCACTTTAAAATCAACTCCTATCTCTTGACCTATTCTTCCTTTTCAAAGAGAAGTTTCAAACTCTAGTTTAGTAT
The DNA here is from genome assembly GCA_013400915.1 of Pardalotus punctatus. Classification (NCBI taxonomy): domain Eukaryota; kingdom Metazoa; phylum Chordata; class Aves; order Passeriformes; family Pardalotidae; genus Pardalotus; species Pardalotus punctatus. Next base: position 71,935 of record VZTX01005228.1, on the reverse strand, counting down.
CCACTAAGTTCATTCTGATACAAGATTCAATTTTTTCTGTCACTAATGCCTTGTTGCTCAGTGGTATCATCCGTGCAACAGAACTGAAACTGCAGTAGCCACTCTGCTCATAAACACTGCTGTACTTTTCTTAATCCAGACATCTAGTTCCTGAGCTGCATCATTAAAAAATTATTAGTTGCTGACAAGGAATATAGAGTGCTACAGCAGAATTGAAGAATATTAGAAGTTACTGATATGGAAAGAATAAATTAATTTTCCATTAGTAATAGATTTAAAAAGGATTGTACTCAATGTACACTAAAGATATTGAAACTAGTTCTGAGAAAATGCTGTGAAATTTGAACACTTTTAGCTTTCTTTAAGCACCTGTTGGAATTTTTTAAAGACTTATTTTCTTTAATGAAACTCAAAAACCCAAATTATTAATATTTGTTGAATTCCATAGACAAAGAACTTTCTTCCCTCTCCCCCTCTGTTTCGCTTTAAAACAGTCAGAAACTGAAATTCTTTCAACCTGACACCTTTAATGCTATACCTGGACAATTTAGTAGCTTGTTTTCATTAATCTTTTACTCTTCCTTCATATTTTTGAAACTTACTCCCATTTCCCTTCAATGGGTACTGCTCATGTATCTCAGACTGTGCCACTAGCCATGTTGGGTCTTATTGTAGAATAAATAGTTCTCAACCACATCAGATTCCCTTGAACTTTGAAAAATTGATTTTCTTGATTAATTTACCTATATTTTAATTGTCTTTTTGTAACTCCTTACAGAAAAACTAGAAATAAATCTGAATACTAATTCTTAGTAAGGTCATCTGTAAAGAGGTCTTAAAACATTTTTTGTTAGCAGGCTTAAAATACTGAAAAAGTATGGGTGAAGTTCATCTTGGGAAAGCACGTGCCAGCACACCCCCTAGATCCAGGAGCGCATTCTCAGACACCCTGAACATCAACTGGAATTCTCTCTTCCCATTCAACACCCATGCCTGCACACTGACTTCCTCCAGTCTCCACCTGCCAGCTATCCCAGTTTGATATTTGCTAGCAAATAGACACAAGCACCTCACAGTTTCACAGCACCCAAGATACAATTACCCCAATTTAGGTCCTCCTGCTCAAAATCGAGTCCAACCTTGGATTTGCTATCAAATACACATACACAACCCCCATGCACACCAAGACAGAAGAAAACCACAAACACCCCAGCCCTCCATTAGCTGCCATCTAAATCTTACACTCCATACTCCCACACTGGTGGCTGACACTGAGGCCCACACTTGCTCTAGTTGAGCAGGACAACCCCAGGTGCACATTAATCCCAGTCTGACTCTACCTGCTGACTCCAAAGCCCCTTGTGTTCATCCCCCCACAGCTTGCAATCATTCCCTACACTGCTCCCTGACAGGGTAGAGTGGTACTGTGCAGAGATCAGAAAGGATTTAATAAAACAGGACAGACTGCAGTGACCAGCACAGGTCAGACAGGTGTAGAAACCAGCAATGGTTTATATGTTATCAGCCCTTTTAATGCCCCGCTCCTATCTACTCCCTCCTTTTGTTTTCCTCTGTGGCCCCCTTCTTGTAAGGATTTCTTAAATTTTGCACAGACCTGCATCCCTGTCACCTATGCCAAATCCTCATATTCCTTGTCTCCTTATTAACTGCAAAGTCCAGGCCAGACCTCTCCACAGCTGTGCCTTGGTTTCTTAATGGTTGTCATTCTCGCTCCTTTAATTTCCCAGGTCCTATTTCTGCAGCATGCTTAGGCACCCACTTAAGCTAGTGTTTATTCCAAAATTACCCCTACTTTTGCAAATGTCCAACACCACCTCAAAATGACCACAGAATCATGGAATATCTCAAGTTGCAAGGCACCCACAACGACCATTGTGTTTACTTTCTGTCTTGGTTTGAAGACAGGTGTCTGCTAAGGAAGATGGGAACCTTCCTTAGAACCCACAAATGTGAACCCCCTTCCCTCCGAATTATTATAACTTTGGAATCGAGGGCTTTCAGGCAAAGATATGGGGAAAGGAGTAACAGTTCTTTACTAGTATCTATAGCAAGGCAAACAATCAATAACAATAGCAATGACAAACAAAACAAACAAAAACCAGAAGATGCGGTGACAGATGTCCCTGGGCTGCCAAGCGCTTTTCCCGTTTGGTGCAGTTCCGGTCCCAGCCGGCAGGGGCGCTGTCGGGCTCCCGGCCGGGCAGGGCGGGTGCGATGACTCCCGCGCAGCTGCAGGGGGCGCTGTGGCGCGGTCAGCTCTGTGGGGTGCGGGTTATGGCGAGGGACAGAGAGTCAGGCGGGCGCCGCAGCGGGATGGACAGTGCAGGCGGGCATGGATAGCTCAGAGCAGGGAGCAGGGGTGGCAGAGATGAGCCCACCCGGGCTTGCCAGCAGAAGGTGGCAGAGACTCCCCAGCCGTGGCAGTGCTCCCACAGGGAGAGTGCGGGGCGGCGGCTGCCGGCTCCCTTGCACAGAAAACTGCTGGCACAGCCAGGAGGATGTGCCCTCCAGGAACATCCCCTTCCCAGATGAAAGCTCACTCACCAATGAGAAGAAAACAGCGCAGATCCGAAAAACCTTTCTGCTGCTGTAGTGAGGAGCCTGTAGTTCCCCCCTGCAGTCTCTCCCATGGTCAGTGGTCCAGTGCCTTCTCTGATGACCACATCTGCTCTCCCCTCCCCACGCTCAGCTAGCTCTTTGTCTCTTACAAAAGGAGTTAATAGTCCTTAACTATCCAGCCATTAGTAACCTAGCACCCAGGATGGGGAAAAATTCCACACCCCTCCACCTCCAACACTTTCATACCAAACCACCGCGGAATTTACATCTCTGAATCAGATACATTGTACATACAGTCAACTGTATGAATTTTAAGGATTTCCAGAAATACTTACTTCAGAAAGTGACTTTGTTTCAACGACGTCTCTGTTAATAGAATCTGATTTCTCAGACCTTCAGAGTGTTAGTAGTAATAACCAGGAAGTCACAATTAACATTATGTTGTGGAAGAACATAGGCAGGGACAGAAAAAGCTGATGCTATTGAAAATCCATCTCTGAAATACTATCTCTATCCTAACATTTTTATGTTAGGAAAGTGAAACAAAAAGCAGAAGACAGTTAATTGTTTTTGTTTGGTGTTGGTCATCTCATGTTCCACTGTCCTTGTGCCCCCCGGCCCCATTAAAGTATTGAATTCTCTCATAACAGCATTTTTGGGTTACAATTTTTAAGTTCTCAATTAACTCATAAATAAGACCATTTCTTACTCAAAATCCACAAAAATTAATTCAAAATTAACTCTGCATTTTTCTCCTTATCAATATTTTTTAAACTGTTCTGGCTTTTATTCCTTTTTTTGGGGGGGGGACAACGACAGTAAAAGAATTAACTTGGCAATGCTCCTTTATCCCAGTGTCATAGTAAAAAATCACCTTTCCAAAACACATTATATAATTTTTCTGACATTTCATACTTGTTTGAAAGTCACAGGTAAGGACTGGCAAATAAATCTAACTTTGCAAATGTTAGTCAATAGCCCAAATGTTATGCTTCTGTTTTATCTTTTTTAGAAAAGGATTTTTCAGAGAACATGTTGAGCTTCATCGCTTATGTCAATTTTACAGCACTGTTACTTTATTGATTTTCATGAAATTTAATTTTGCAAAGCTGTAAAAGCAGCATCACATCTGTGGTATTCCAGTAGAAGAGAATCTACCATAAGCCTTTCATATTGGCTACATGTGTATCATGAGAAGCCACAACTAAGAGGAAAACAAATACTCATCTCAGAGGAAAAAAAAAAATAAAACAAATTGAAGTATGTTCTTTCAGCTTTGTTATGGTCTTTAATTGCATTAGTACACAGGATGTTTAGTGTCAGAAGTTCCACAAGGCAAATGTTCTTATTCTGTGAAGAAAACGTTGAAATACACTGGCTGTTAAAAAAAAAAAAAAATAAACATCCAGCAACTGGAATTTTAATAAACTAGCTGATTTGAGTAGTAGTTGCAATATTTTAATTGTATTCAAATTATTGTTAAGGGATTTTCAAGACTGTAAATCTTCACATAATTTAAGTGGTTGAAAAAAAATGGTGCTCAGAGGGCATGTTTTTTTCCTTAATTTTAAGACTAGAGTCAAGGATGCAGGGCAGGATGCAGGCTGTCATGGGTCAAACCTCTTCCCACTAAAGCAATCTAAAGGTTTCTTTGATTACAGTGTGACTTGCTTCTTTTGAAATGACTTTCAAGGGGATATGAGGAGAATAAACAACAAAGCTGAAGTTGAAAGACTTGAACTTTTATTGTTTGGTTATCTGCTTGTTCTCATTACACAGCCCACAGACAGATTCCTCCAAATATGGCACACTGAATAAAGTGAATTCATTACATGTAAATCTGCCTTTAAAAAAAATTATTTACCAGTAGCCACACTGTATCTAACCTTGGCACCTATCTGATGTTGCACCTCTATATGGACATAAGCATCTGTTCACACAGGATCCATTACCAGATGAAGATTCTACATTGCAAGTAAGACTCACTTATAAGTAAAATATATATATATTCTTTTTTAGATAAGAAAATCATGTTCAAGCCTTCAATAGATATATTTCATTATTTTAGTACTGAACATGTTTTAGCAGTGGTGGTAGGAGTAAAAAAGCTGTATTTATTCATTAAATCTTGGCTGTTTTAGAGGAAGAGCAGAGCATTAAGTTCAATATTATATGAACACTCACAGGAAAATAAGAGAAGCACCAGATCATGGAACTGGTTGGATTTCAGACTACATTTCAGTCTAGAATAAATTTTGGATTACATAAATCATATTTAAACAAGGCCTAATTACTAAACACAATACATAGCTAGGTGACTATACTATTAGTCTCAACTTTTTGTCACTTTTTTTTACATCTCCTCATCTATTTTACTAAGAAATAGCCTAAAGTAGTATTATATTCCTCCTGTTTTTGGTATTTAGCTTCTGACACCCCAATTAACATTGACAGTTAAAAAAAAAATAAATTAGCAAATACAAAATATATTGTTTCCATAAGTGGCAACAGTGTGAGTAATAGAATACAGGAAATCACTAGCAATATATTATCTGGTTTTTACCATCACTGAAATATGGAGGGAGGAGTGGAAGGCACCCAGGAGTAAAGCCGTTTAGTGGTTCCATCAAGTAAATAAACTTACGGAATAAATGAACACAAGTTTCAATTAATTTTATATCTCTTGGGTTTACATGATTGAAATATCATTGAATCTGTCAGTATAGTATTTGACTCCCAAAGTGAACAGAATATAAAGTTGTATAATGGGTATAGGACATATATATGAAAATGTACTGCATTGTGTTCTGAACTCAATCCCTTCTACCAAGCTTCTTTGTGGTTCCACTCAAATGCTTCATTGACTTCTACATATCTGGTGCGGAAATGGGAAGGTTTTTGTAATTGCACAGAATTTTGAGTTAGATGAGAAAAATAACAACTAGGCAAGATATTTAAAATTAACCCAGGTTTCAAAAATCTAGACATGAAACTGCCTGAGCCAGCAATACTGAGTGTCATGTTTTAGTTTACTTCTTGACAGAACATCATTTAAGTTTGGCTCTGTATCTCCAACAATCCTCAAATCTTGAGCCTGTTAGAGTCAAGTATGTTCAGCATTTGCTTATATGTACTCTCACCCCACCCACACTAATCAGAACCTAATCAGAAAAGCATGTCTCCAAAGTTTAACTGCAAGTCAATTTCTTTTCCTAAGTTAATTTCACTCTGACATTTATTTTTATGTATTTTTTTAAATCATGATATCAAACAGTGACTTTGATTCTATATCACTGCCATCAATTGGGATTTTTCAACTGATCTGCAATTATTCAGGGTCAGAATGCATCAAGAAATTACTTATGCTAGGATAATCCACTATAACAATGCCTCAAAAATTAGTGCAGATAGACTCAAAGAAGAGCAGAAAAAAAGATTAGAAAGTTTTCATGTTGGGACTGGTATGGAAATTCTAATATTCTTCTACCTGACTGGTCTGCAGCTACTCTTGGTCTATAAACAAGGTGACTTAGCAACAGCTCCTCTCTGAGAAAAAACAGAAGGTATCACAGATATCACAATGAGGGTCAAAGATCACTAGAATATGCTCTTTAATATTGGTTCCTATGGCACTCAGTGTCCTTCTATTTGTCTTGCAGTAACTAGTGCAGAACACATTTATAAGATTAACTAAAGAAAATCATCAGTGAGAAAGAAAAATCAATTCCCATTTACAGAAACATTTTTATTCACATATGCGCTAAGTCTCATTGAGCTGAATCAAATTTATGAGCTTTCTTTATGAGAACCTTTAATGACTTAGAATCTTGTGTATATTCAGAAAACATTACTCAGTTCAGAAGCAGCTCTAATTCAGCACTGTTAAAAGGAAACACTCCACGAGGTAGGTTTTTCATTATTTTTGCTGTTCATTGGGGATGATTGAGCTCTGACCCTCATTTATATTTAAATTACAGAGGAAAAAATCTTAATAGCTTTTAAGTATTACTTTTTCTTTGAGAGAGAGTGAGGAATTGTAAAGAGGTCCCTGTTAGAGAGTAGAAAATACCTTTTAAACAGAGAAGAAATGAAAGAACTGTAACAAGTCTAATCATCTGTCTTTATTAGAGAAATCATCTCAGGACCAAAAATTAGAACACAATTCCCCTTGAAAATATCAATGTTCTCCTGACATTGCGCTTCCAGATCAGCCCGTGATAAACGGAAAATTAGGTGACAAAGTTTCTAACAGTAATGTTTTTGTGCAGCAGCTACACTCAATTTATCCCTCAGTAATCTTAGAAGTCAACATTGATGTGCATTGAAATGAATGGGTGAGGTTGGTGAAATCTAATACTCAAAGTTGAACAATCAAACAAGTGCTGTTTTCCTGCTTTTCCAACAGATTGTTGCATCCTAATGAGTTATTCCTTATCTCCTTGAAGAAACAATGTCCTGAGTTAGTCATACATGAAGTGCATCTCTAACACAATAAATAGTAATTGCTGCATAATTTGCAATAGATAAAGGTCTTAATATTATTCCAGTGGAGACAAAATGATTAAGCAGGTGATGACTATAAACTTTCTTCCAGAGAGAGATGTCCTTTTATTTTTTTTAAGAGGTTTGGAAGTGACATAAATTTACCTTCTCCCAGCAGAGCTTTCAATAAGATATTAAAGAAGCAAATCAACAAGGATAAAAGCCAAGATTAATCCTTTCTTTCTAATTATTTTATACCTTACAGAAAAGTCCAAGCTATATGATAGTATTCCCTATGACTGTCTCCTTTATATGAAAGCTTAGGACCTTCTTGCAGCAAAGACCACAGCTCAGCATTGCCTTCTGGACACGCATCCTAATCCTATAAAACATGTTTCTTTCCACATGCTCCACTTTTCTTTGCAGTGAAACTCTCAAAGATATTTTCTGTACAGTAGGAGATGAAAGGTGAGAATAGCACAGACCCCCAGGTCACAACATGGTAGCAGGACACGCTCCAGAAGAAGAGATTTGCATTTCACTCTCTTCAGTCAGGGGAGGGAAATTAAATAAAAGAAACTGTTTGTTTTCTCACAGCTGTTACTTAAAAATAAATAAATAAACAAATAAAATCAACCATCATCAGCTCTTCTTCCTCCTCGCATAAAGAGATACAGTAATACTTGATGCATTTTGTAGAAAGCCTGATTCAGTCAGCACATGGTAGATATGCTCAGAGAAAATTTGTATTCTAGTTTTCAGGTCATGGTTAGATCTGGATGAAAGCCACTGAGGAAGTAAGTCTGTGTAGCCAAGATTAGAAATGTCATGAACATACACCAAAGCAGAATATTCCAATATTTAGAATCCTCAAGATAAATTGTTTATGTAGAGATGAGATCTACAGAGTTACGTAGTAAAGAGACTTTTTGGAACTGCAAATTTGGAGGCAAATTCCACTTATTTCCTGCTTCATAATTTATGCTCTTTTCCAGATCAGGATCTTTCTTCTAATCATTAATGATATCTATCTGACTAGAGAAAAATACTATTTTCAGATGTGGTCTCTCAGTTTCACTAGAACCTTTGTTACCTATTTACCCCACAGCTATCTTTTGCCAAAATAAGGGAACACTTAAAATCCGTGTCTCTCTTGACCTATCACACATTATTTTCTTTCCATAATTAGCAATATTCATCAAAAATTAATTTTTAATGTAGCATTAAGTGGACAAATGGTTCATATTCCACTTCTGAGACAGCCTCATGCAGTCCATTTTGTTGGGTCATCAAATTAGTCAACCTTATTCAGTAGCTTGAGGCAGATTTTTCAATGCATACCGTTCTCCTCATCAGATCATGGCCGGACTACGACTGATAAGAGGTTCATCACCTAATTGGGTTTTGAGTGGAATTTCAAGTTACTTTTTTCCTGTAATGAATACTTTCATTTATGACAGGCCTTTCTGAGTGCAGCAATTACAGCAATAGTTATAGTCAAACTTTACTTTTTTGAACATTGAATGCATTTCCACTGCTAAAGAGAAATATTCACTCTTGGATATAAAATGCCATAGATTTAAAACCTTCAGTGAATATACGGAGAGTAAGATGTTTAAGTGGATCTACAATGTCCTGACTAGTGGATGCACAAACAGCTATTTAGAATTGCTAATATGTGCTCTCCTTGAACCAGTTTCTCTGAAAGGTACATGTTATTTACACCAGACTTCCTCTGTCCAGACTGACAGGGAGAGAAATACCACCCTTTTTCTGCCCTCAAAATCTTCTAAGATGGAAGATTATTATGGTCACTGCCCAGAAAACAAGAAATAAGATCCAGTATTGTAAACGTAAACTGTTCTGCAGACAAACTAAGTTCATGTTTACATAATAATTTATAAGCACAGAAATGGTCTTAAATCTATTTATAATTCTGTTAGAGTAGCTCAGCCTGCTCCAAATTACATTTTGTCAGGCAATCCAGATTTCAAGTTGTCTGACTAAATCTGGCTGCACTGAGAAGTAAAAAAATTGACATGAAGAGGCTTGTATGTAATGTGACACTATTGCATTTGGAGGAGGAGAGGGAGAGCACATACCCCTTGGCACTGGCTTACGTAATAGGTAACTGTAGAAACGTGTTCTGTGATCTTAAGTAGCCCAAAAGAACTGATAATGCTCAAAAAAGGATTTTGATCCAAGCCTAGCCATTTACAGAACCCCTGAATGGTCCAGTTCTGTGTTAAAAAAACAAGTTACAAATTGATAAAGAACATCAATAACATATGTTATAATAATAAAACATAGGAATAAATTTAATGAAGAAATTGAAAAATGCACTTATCACCTCTGGTGGGCTGGCCTTGGACAGCAATGCTCTAAACTTTCCCATTCCTGATAGAAGAAGACAAGGGAGATAATTAAGCAAAAATGCACATGGGTCCAGATAAAAGCAGTGATATAACTCATAAATTACCTTCACAGGAAAAATAGACTCAGCTTGAGGAAAATTTAGTCTTCTGGAAACTACAACAGAGTTGGGAGTGGGTCCTGAAGCCTTCTAGCCTTGGTGACCAAGGAGGCAGACTTCAATCACCCTTACAAGAGCCAGCGTACGCACAAAAGTATGCAGACCACCACTTCAGCCAAACTAGGGAACAGCACGCCCCATACCTTGCCAACCAAATTTTCATACCAGGAAAAGAAAAGCAACAACAACAACAAAACAACAAACAAAACTAAAACCAAACAAAAAACCCCAAAAAAAACAAAAAAAAAAACCAAACAAAAAAACCCCACATTAATAACTCAATTCTATACACAATTATAATATTGAAGATATCACGTATAATTATTTTAAGTATATAAACAAATACCTTTGCATATGCAGTGGGGCCACTAAAATCAGTCATTTGTTATGCATGTCCCAGAGAAAACACATGAGCAGTGAACTCAGACATCATTATCCAAAGCCTTTTTAGAAAAGTATTTCAGTACTCAAGAGGAGTTTCTCCCTTGCAGGCAGTCTTTCTTCCTCAGTGCATCTGTCCATTCCTGAATGACGGTTTCAAATACCTGCAGGTTGAGATATGTCCAAAAGGGAGAAGAAAAGACCGAGAACAAGGCTTACAGACTTTACACAAAATTATACTATCCTTTATCAGACAGAAAACATAGAATAATGAAACATGCAACACAAAATAAATTCAAAGTAATAGAGAAGATCCAAGGATATACCTTTAAAAGAGAAAAGGCAATGTAAGAATTTTTTAAAAATGTTTAAAATAGTGAAATACACAGTTGAAATACAGAGATGTTTAAGTAGATACAGAGAAGAAAATCCATTGCTCACATACTTGAACCAAATCCAAGGGAATTACACCCACTTAACACAAGCAGTGATTTGATCTGTGATCTTTAATTAGCCCAGCAGAAGTAATTTGCCTCATGCAACTGCCACTTGCTTTTATTCAACTCGACCTTTAAAGTCACAGGCTAAACGTAACTGCTATTTTACATCCAAAGCTACTTGGGAAGAAGTGGCATATAGCCAAGACAAAGGAACAATTGAAAGTGACAGGCAGCAGGAAAAAAGTCACAAAAATTCCTCATCATAAGATTATATATGTCATTTGATGTTGTCTGAAGGAACTGATCTTACTAAGGAGGGGAAGAGGAAAGAAATGGAGGATATGCACTGTTCACATGTACAACAATCCCTAGAGACAGCAATATTCTACTTGTGAATCAAGGATGGGTCACGGCCATGACTTTCCAACAGTACAGAAGACGCTGTCAAATTATATCTGCTATTGCATACTCTCTGCATCCTATTCAAACCATCTTTCCTTGAGAGGCCCTTTGTGATTTCCTTTGGCTTTTACAAGGTGAAACATGCTTCCAGCTTCCCTTCTGGGCACAGACACTGCCTTCAGACACAGTCATTTATATCATACTGCATGTCACTCACCAAGATATAAGCAAGTAGTTAAAAAACAGAATTTTAAGTACTATTTTAACTACTCTTGCTAAATGTTTTATTGTTATTATTCATAGAATTATAGAATGGCCTGGGTAGGAACAGACCTTACCATCTCATTCCAACCCCCCTGCCATGAACAGTGACACTTTTCTCTGGGCCTGGTGGCTCAGAGCTCTATCCAACCTGACCTTGAATTCTTCCAGGGATGGGGCATCCACAACTTCTCTGGGCAATCTGTTCTAGTGCCTCATCACCCTTGGCAAAAATTAGGAATTTTTTCCTAATATCTGAATTAAACCTACTCTCTTTCAGTTTGAAGCCATTCCCCCTTTTCTTGTCACTATATGTCCTTGTAAATAGTCTCTCTCCATCTTTCTTGGAGGCTCCCTTCAGGCCCTGGAAGGTTACAATTAGGTTCTCTCAAACCTTTCTCTTTCCCAGGCTGAACAAATCCAATTCTCTCAGCCTTTCCTCATAGGAGAGGTGCTCCACCCCTCTAAACATCTGAATGCTCCTCCTCTAGACTCACTCCAACAGATCCATGTCCTTTCAGTTCTTGGACCCTAGATGTGGATGCAGCACTCTGGGTGGGGTCTCACCAGAGCAAAGTAGAGGGGCAGAATCACCTCCCTAAACTTGTGACTGTTAAGATCCAATTATTGAAAGATGTCTCTGCCCAAATTAAGGTTCAAATGAAACCATTTGCTGAAGTCAATAATATGGATTTTTATGGATTTGAGAGGTAGAAAGAACAAGCAGAAGATAATCACCACACATGGATCCAGCAGTGTCCCATTGGTCCTACTTTACCCTGGGCTTCTTGTGGTGGGGATTTCAGAGATGTTCTTCTGGGGATACCACCTTTATACATCCAGGTTGCAGGTATCCATGGGGCTCAGATAACTTGGGGTGATATGTGTGAGGGCAGTTGCCTCCTTTCCCACAGTCTAACACCATGGGATTTTTTTGCCTGGGTGCATTAACCACAATGTTCTGTAAGCAAATCTCACCTCACCAGATCCAGAACTACTACCTTCTTGTCATAATTTCTTATCTCAAGTTTCCTCTGTGGTGGCTTATCTCATGGCAAGCTCCTTCTGTGGCCTTGACAGTGTTTTGAGACAGACGACTCCTTTCTTTAAGTCCTTAGAGCTGCTTTTGATACAGTCAAAAACAGAGATGGCTTTCTGGGCTGCAAATACACTTTCCCAGCTCATGTCCAGCCTCACATCCACCAGCACCCCCAAGTCCTTCTCAGCAGGGCTACTCCTACTCTGTTCATGCCCCAGCCTGTGCTGATATTGGGAGTTGCCCAAACCCAGGTGCAGCACCAGCACTTGGTCTCATTAAACTTTATGAGATTCCCATGGGCCCAATTTTTCAGCTTGTCCAGGTCTCTCTGGCATCCCATCCTACAGGTGTATCAACTGCACCACTCAGCTCCGTGTCATCTGCAAATTTGCATTCAAACCTTTTGTCTAAGTAATTAGTGGAGACATTAAATAACACTGGTCCCAATACAGACACCTGAGGGACAACACTCATCACTGATGTCCATTGGGAATCTAAGTTGTTTACCACTGCCCTCTGGATGTGACTGTCTAACTCTCTTATCCATCTAACAATCCACTCATCAAATCCATCTGTCCAATTTTGAGAGGAGGATGTTGCAGGGGACCACATCAAAGGTTTTACAGAAATCCGGATAAATGGTGTCTGTAACCCTGCCCTTATCCACTGATGTAATTAGTCACTCTGTCATAGAAAGCCACCGAGCTGGTCAGGCAGGACTTGCCCCTGGTGAAGCTCAGCTGGTTGTCTTGAATCATCTGCCTGTTCTCCCTGTGCCTTAGCATAGCTTCTGAGAGGCTTTGTTCCATGATGTGCCCAGGCATAGAGGTGAGGCTGACAGGTCAATAGCTCTTTCCACCCCTTTTAAAGATGACTACAATATTCCTCTTTTTCCAGTCACCTGAGACTTTACCACACTGCCATGATTTTTGAAATAACATGGACAGTGGCTTGGCCCCTACATCAGTCAAGTCCCTGAGGACACTAGGATGCATCTCATCAGGTCCCACAGACTTATGTACATTCAGGTTCCTCAAGTGGTCATGAACCTGATCTTTACTTTCACCGGGAAGCACTTTGCTTCCCCAGTCCATATCCTGCTGTCCACCAATCAAGAGGTATGGGAAGAGATGTTGCCAATGAAGACTGAGGCAAAAAAGCTGTTGAGTACCTCAGCCTTCTCCTCATCTCTCATTACCAGTTTGCCAGCATTGTTTATCGGAGGGGCTGACCATCTCTGACCTTCTTTTTCTGGTTATCATACCTGTAGATGTCTTTCCTGTTATGTTTTCATCACTTGCCTGGTTAAGTTCCAGTATTGCCTTGGCCTTCCTTACCCCATCCCCATACAACTAGACTTCATCTCTATACTCTTCCCAGGTTACCTGCCTGTGTCTCCATTGCTTTTATATTTGTTTCTTCTCCTTTAGTTTGACCAGCAGTTCCCTACTCAGCCATGCCAGTCCCTTGCTTTCCTTGCCGAATTTTTTACTTCTCTTATGCTTTACAGAAGATTTCCTTAATGATCTGCCAGCTCTGTTCCCAAAACTTTCTTGACTCCTGTCCCCAAGAGCAGTCTCCCAGGGAATCCCACTGACTATCTCCCTGAAGAGCTGCAAGTCTGCTTTCTAAAGTTCAGGGGCCTAATTTCCCTCCTTACATCACCCATATCTCTCAGGGCTGCAAACTCCACCAATGTATGATCGATGCAGTCCAGGCTGCTACCAGTCTTGACATTCCCAATTAGATCACTTGCATTTATGACCAACAAATCTGGTAACACATCCTCTCTGACAGGGCTGTCTATTGCAAAACAAATTACCTTTATTTTGAAAGTGCTGGCTCTCATATTGCCAACAACAAAAATCAGTGTGTTACAATAATGATATTAAAGAAAGTATTGAATATCTTTATAATACCTAAGGGTTATGTAATGGTATTCCATCAATTAATAAAATATACTCTATTGATTTCTAGGTGAAAATAAAAATATCAATATAGATTGAGAAATCGTGCTCTCAATCTTACTTAGTCCAATATGTGTTTGTTTTTTTGTAGAAAATGCTCTGATGACAAAAGAGTATCACTTCAGAATAGAGGTTATCATAAAAAATTAAAATAGTTTAGATATTCTAGGCCAAGCTTCCAGGACTATTTTTAAAGCCACATTTTCTGGCTTATCATTAAATATATAAAATGATATGAAATCTCTAAGCAGCAAAGAGAGAACTTGGAGATTTTAAATTAATTTTCATTTCCAATTCAGAAACCTTGTTTGTGAGAATTTTAAGACATTGAGAAGCAAACTTTATGGCATGAAACCCTTCTTTAAATAACAGAGGAATAAAAGCTCATCTCATCAAAGAGCATTTAGAAGGACCAGTCCTTGGAATTCAGAGAGCACACACAAGGTTACAATCCACTTGAGAGATCCTGAAAATGTCATAAGCCAGCAGAGAGCAGCTCAAGCAGCTTATGAATGACAAAAAAGCCAAGGGAGATGATTATAACCTTGCACTCATTCAGCAATCAAGCATCATCATTATCAAATACAGAGAAGCTTAAAATACTTATGCATTTTAAGGTTGCTCAGGTCTGTCAACTCATTCAACAAAATGTCACATGAAAGTAAAGCAGGGGTGGAGGGCTGATGGAGACTGTGAGGTTTTGTATTGCCCTAATTACTCATGTTATAGGTAAGAGAATTAAATAGACTATTTTTGTGAAGACTGGGTCTTACATGAAGGATGGTTTCACTTCTGACCATTTCAAAAACCAGTGAAAAATACCTGTAAGCTTTTAGGCTTTCTTTTACTAGTTATGAACAGATTTAATTTATTCGGCTGAATAGGTCAAACTGGTTTTTATGTATTTAATAGTGCATTTGTGCATACTATGTACATACATACCCAAATGAATTATCTCTGCATGAAGAACAAATTTTTCAGTATTAAAATGAAAAACCTCATGTCAACAGAACCATTCTAAATTGCTTATTCCTGTCTGTATCTCTAAAGAAGAAAAATTACCAAAAAAGCAAGTTAAAAAAGAAAGCCATCTTAAACAACATGGAACTATTAATTTAAATAACTGCTATTATTTTAGGTGGGCTGCAAGACTATTTTAGTCAGAGATGATAATTCAAATTTGGAATTCAACTGCACATTTTCCTTCCACTAAATAAAAGTGCTTAGGACTTCAACAACCTGGCAACAGCAGGTTATAATTACAGTATTAAATTTTCACTATTCCAACTTTTGGACTATTACATCGTTATTCTAATGTAGTAAAAATAAATAGGACAGAAGCAAAACAGACTCCTCTGCTTGAAGGCATGACTACTTCACTGCCTGTTAGGAGGGGCCTAGATAGGGAACAGATGCATCATATCCTTCAGTTTTTCAAGGATTACTTGGACCAGTTACAGCTTCTTAAAAAAACTTATGTCAGTATTTCCTTCTCAAAGATGATAGAAGAAATGTCAAACTATGTATTTACAATGAAAACAGTAAATGAAAGGAGAAATCTTACAGTTAACCTTTTAGAAGAACATTGTCAACTTAGACTGTTAGCAAGCTTTTCATAACCTTAACCATACTGAGTTCATAAATTGCTTTTTGTAGCAAAAAGGTATTTCCAAACCTAAACATTTAAATGAGTACAAGTCAAGCTCTAAAGGAAAGAACAAAACAAAACAAAACAAAATAAAACAAAAACAAACAAAACCAAAAAATACATATATTTTAGTAAGTTTTGGGATCTGAATCTTGGGGTGGTTAAACTGAGAAACTTTAGGAAACAAAGAATGGCAGTTATGCCTTCACATAAAGTCTGAGCACTACTCACAGTCTGAAAAATATTGATATATTTTCTCTAAGCATTGAAAAGAGATACAAGTACAGATTCTATATGAAATACAGATCAATTGAAACATATAGAAAACTCATTTATGTAATTTAATTCAGTTTTAGATAGTCTTTCCTGGGATAAAAAACACCCCCATTAATGGTAAAAACCAAGCAAAGCTTTGTATTTTCTCTGCAATCAAACATGTAACTATAGCTCATAGGCAGAAAGTTAAAGTATGGAAGAATGGAGGATGTGTTTTATGAGAGGAATAACTGACTAGCTTCCTTCTAGCCTGGTGAGCCTAGCTGGAACTACCACAGGTTTTCATGTTTCCCCTCAGTCCCCAGGCTTTTATACCAACCCAATGCCAAAACTGTGAGAAACATCTGCTCAAAGCAGAATGAGTGCCAGCATCAGATCCATGGCATTCTCTAACAAAGACCTGGAAATCCTATGGGATGGAAGGATCCTGGTCCAGTGCTGCTCTGTCTTCCCAACATAGCAGTTTAACCCAATATCTAATCCAAATCTTAAACACACCAATGGCTTTTATCCTCTAAAACTAATTTTTTTACCAATAGTAGCAGCTTTGTTTCTCTCTATCTCTAGATGAAATGTGTTCTTGTGAGGGAAAACTCTCAGATCATATGGATAAAACAGGAAAAATCATTTCCTGTGCTCTCTCTTCTAGCAGGATTGGTCCTCTCCTGCTGACTGTATTAGCAAGAATGTGGTTCAGCGGCAGCAGATGCAGCATGAAGAGGTTGTTGCTGCTGAAGAGCCAGGAAATGCACAGTATGCATTCCAGCAAGTTTGCACTTATTATTGGGTCAAATCTGGTGTCATGCATTGAATATTCACTAGAATAAGATCAAGTTATTCCTGGAGCAAATCTTCTGGTTTTGAGTCCTCAAAGGAATTTGGTTCAGACAGTATGAGAAAGCTTCATAACCTGGGACTGATTTCAGTAAGTGGGTACCATCAGGAGGTTAACTTCAAAAGCACACTGATGATCTGAACTACAACTCATTACCAGCACTCCCTGCCTTTCAAATACAGACACTCACAGCAGATCTTAGACTGAATGTAATCTCTGCCTTCTGCTCTGGGGCTCTAGAAAGGACTCCGTTCTGTCACGTCCACAGCTGCAGTGGCACAAAAGAACTTCAATTAATACCCACTGCGAAAAAAAAGACAAAGTCAATCCTGACTTCTAACCCATCACCTGGAGCACACACAGTGCATCGTATCACTTGTGCTGTGGTGATGGATGCCACATAGATCTTGACATCTTGGAGTACTTCTCTGGCCCACTAAAAAACTGTAGTATAATTAACTGTTCAGTACCCAGGCTTATTACACAGGGGCCTAAACCTAAGAGATGTTTATGTTATGTTCCTCTCTGGAGCTGTAATAACTAGGTACTAAAATCTAGCTGGGACGAGCTTCCTCTTGAGGAATGAGATCCTGGGGGCTTTCTGAAATTACAATTGACATTGGAAAACAATGACTTCACTGCAGAGAGTACCAAATTTTCCCCAGAGATATTCTTCACAGAAATGACTTGCATTTTCAAGGTTTTCAAGAAAGAGAGGTATCCAAGCCCTTATTTTCATGATGATACAAATAACTAGTAGTCTAGAAAGAACATTATCCACAATATTGCAGAAGAGCAAGCACTGCTCTCTTAGAGAGGGGTCACTCACCCACTGGGCAGGATTGGTGAGCGTTGAGAAAACATGCCAGCTGTGCCATTTCAAGTGCACTAAAAGTGCTATTAAAACAGCCTCCTCACAGCATAAGTACCAAGATGAATTACCTGTAACATCAGGGAAATATGTGTAAAGACTAGTGATGCTACAGCTCCTTTTAAACTGTTCTCAACAATCACAACATAAATATCAGACTCTTTTTACACGTACATGGTCTGAAAACACATTTCTCTGTACATATGTAAAAACTGATTCAATAATTGGAAAAGTTAGAACTCACTAAACAAGGTGTTTGTACAGATATATAGAGAGCAAACACTTTAAAATGAAGTCATATTCATATTTTCTTTTCATGTCTTCATCTTGGGTTGATCAAACTTAAATAAGCTGTTCTGGTTTTTAATTATTCCCCAAGTTCTTATTTTAAATTTTCAGTAAGTGACATAAACATCATTTTTCAAGGGCTTTTCCTCATCTTGTACCTATTCTCAAAATGCCACTAATGCCTTAAAAGTAAATATTCTCAAAATTAAAGGTTTTTGACAATGTTATTTAGCAAGCCCTCTGTGAAAGATCACCTTGCTAAGTGCTCATTAAAACGGGGAAACAGATCCCCTCAATCTTTTTTTCTTTGATTTGCACAGCAACCCTTTTCTTCCTACTCATACAAAGAATACAAGTGGCAGGAAGAGCGAAAAGTAATGGCCTCATTTAAATCAAAACAGTGAAAATCCAAAAATCTATGTAAATCAGTAACTCAGCTGACCTCTGTGACAGATTGTGACAACAATTTTTTACAGACACATCTAAGTAAAATTCCTTTTGGGTTTTTTTTCAGAGATATGAAGCCATGTTCACATGGCTAAAATTAATCAGATCTATGAACATTTGGAAATTAAGACTTCTTTTCTGTTTTATTTTCATTAAATTTCATAGTTTTTTTTCTTCCTAAGAAAGCAAGTATCAGTCTATTGCTTTTTGTGAATTTGACAACTGTGGTTACAAAGAGAGAAGCCACACAGGTCTCCAGTATGTGTAGAAAACTGGAAGCAAACATTATCACTGTGCCCTAATGTATAAATTTAAAGAATAAAAATGCTAAGAGCAAAGGCAAAGTCTCAAGTTTCCTCCTTTTATAAGGTTATCTGCATCCAAAAATTTTCTTTCAATACGAAGACAAGGAAGAGAAGGATATTTCAGGACTGAAACCTTAGGTCCAGATCCACATACTTGTATATGTGTCATTTAAATCATCCTCAGTATCTCTGAAGATGGAAGCCAAAAATTCCAAGTTCATCCTGAGGAGCATCTGAAATATATACCTGGAAAACTGCAGAAGCCATAGCCCCTCTGTGTAAAGAATAACTGCCTATGTTCTTCTTGCAAATAATTTCTCTACTTACTGTCCTTCACCCAGGATTCATGTTCACAATAGAAGAGTTAAAAACTAGAGTCTTCATGACACAGTCATGATCATTCTGCAGAAAAGCATCTACACTACTTCCTGTCAAAATCTATGTAAAACACTTCATTTTTTTATATATTTTATCCAAGTCTTCCAATAATTGCAGTTGCATTACTAGTTCAGCGGCGTGTTTTCCCGTAACATACATTTTTAACAAATGTATTTTTAACATCAGAGTAATGAAGGAAAAGGATTCGGTCTGGAATGATCTTGTTCAGATGAGGCTGTTAAGCCACAAAGGCCATAACGTATACAAGCAGGGTTTAACTTTCATGACCAGCTGTGACTAGCATGCTTCATAAGGGCAGTTAAAGCTGGCCTTATGACCACTAAAGTAATGATGGCAATGAGGACAAAAACACTTTCACATTCAAGTAATTTCTCTAAAAATGAAAGTATTAAATGCTTTTAAAAGGCCCAGCCTTTGCTTTTATACTTAATTAAGGAATGAAACTTCCCATAATACGGCATCGTTATACAGTAAAAGGGAGGAATAATCTCTCAGGCTTTACATGCTAAAATCCTTATCAGTAATCTATGAGGTCAGAAACTCTGTTGACATTTTGAAGCCTGCCCAGGCTTCAAATTCACTAATGTTTTCTTAAATCAGTCCTACAATATGTAAGGGGTTAGGAATGAGGTCAGAGTTGCTAAAATACACAATCTTTCATTATAAACAAACCCATCCCCAATCTATGACAATGATCCCACTGGCCACATGTACAGCTATCCTATTTACAAGTGACCTGAACATTAATATGCCATATCCACGGTTACCATTTTCTGCTTCTGAAATGCAGAAATCGGACCAACATCTAACATTAGCATGCCACTGGATGTGGAGTAAATTTCCATATAGTGACTACAAATTTTAAAGAGTTTATTGCAGACTTACTACTGATCCTTCTATATTTTCACTGTGTTTTCATTTTCTTGTATGTCAAACAGGGCTTTTTTTTCTGCTCCATTGCACTAAAGATAATTATTTACTTCATATCCTATGGTCTGTAATTTATCATATGACTTTGTTCTTCTTAAGGAAAATATATATGTGTAACCACAGATTAGGTAGTCTATCAAGCTATTTTCGGTGAAGAAGAGGAATGTNGGAAGGGAAGGGAAATTTCATCCAAATAAAAGGGATATTTCATGTATCTACCATACAACCAATGACAAATTCCTTTCCATTTCTCTACATACCACTGTCATACAAGGAACCACTGAAAACGATGACAGAGAACAATTATTACTTAATTTAGCATACAATTCTGATGACAGAATTTAAGAATATAAGTCAGCTGCAAGAAAAATTGCAGACAGAAGATCAAGACAGACATTCCATCAAAAAAGTTCCAAAATACTTCATGTTGCTTGAAATATCATTGGCCCAGTTCTAGACATAACAGCATAAACTACTGTCACTTTGAACCTTTTGTGTTTGCTCTGTATCTACACAAATAAGTCACTCTTCCAGATTGTATGTAGGAAAAGTGAAAGCATGAGCGTGAGTTACTGTATGGACCTAATACCACTTAGGTTCCCTGGAAGCACAGGAGGAGGTGGATATTAGTAGCCCAAGCTGAAAAGGTATTAATGAGTCAAAAGAAGAAGAAGAAAAAGATGATATAAAATAACTCACAGAAACCACAAGGTTGCTTTAAATGAAAAAATAAATAAGTTATTGGACAAACTTAAAATCTACTTGAATGAAAACAGAGTAAGATCTCTGTTCAACGAATAAAAAGACAACTGTGGCACATTTGCAAATCCAGAGTAGAGTACAAGAGCCATCAGTTCCCTGACAAATTTTCACTCAAACAAAGAATCTTTCTTGTAGCACAAAGGCCCCACAGGAGCAGACCCTTGAGGTCTATCCTCTGCTTTCAATAAAGGTCATGTATAATGTAAAGTGAACCTTCAGAGTTTTTCTATACTACAGTAGACCAAACTTACAAACTGGATTTCTGATACGAAACTTGAAGTGGGAGAAAAATTAGTAAACAATCCCTTAGGTTCCTTACCTCTCACTTTGTAGGTCTTCCAAATCTTAGATTCAAGCAGTAAGTAGAAGTAATCTGCAAGACAGTTACCTATAGCATTATTACTATTATTTGCCAATAAGCAGTAATGATATATGTAATAGTGATTTTAGGCAAGCAATCCCATGAATTTTATTTGACCTAGCTTCAAATTCAATGAAGCATTTCTAATAACTTGCATATTCAAAGATGTAGTTTAATGAATAACAGAAATACATAACAGAAATACATAGTCAACCCAAATATCAACACAGGTCAAATTCTGCCATACATGCTGACACTGGACCTGACCACACAAGCTCTCCTAGCTTGCATTAGTGGAACAATGTTTTTTGAAATAATTATATTCCAATAAATACCCACAGGAAGGGATTCTATGTTGTTCAGTGTAGTACCTAAGTAAGCAATCAAAATTATTTTTTGTTGCTGTTGCTCAATCACACTACAATTACACAAAAGCCCTGGGCTTGCATCTCACCCAACACAAGGCTATGCAGCCCTCTACCATCACACAAGTACTAATCCCCATCACACTCACACACCCTTTGTCCCCTGACCTCATATCCAACTATAAGAAACAAGTTTCCTTGCTGTTCACAGTGATGACTCATTAAATTGTTTCACCTTTAAGCTGATTCTTCAAGCACTTAGGTAGAAACAAGCCAAGTTCTGCTGTTGCGAACAAGATTAAGTAGGCACTATAAATCCCTCTTGCCAGAAGTATTATACATTTCATTTTCTTTCTGTATTGCTAGTAGTTTGCAGTGGTAAATGTAGTACA
Source organism: Pardalotus punctatus (assembly GCA_013400915.1). Lineage (NCBI taxonomy): Eukaryota > Metazoa > Chordata > Aves > Passeriformes > Pardalotidae > Pardalotus > Pardalotus punctatus. Next base: position 49,971 of record VZTX01005228.1, on the reverse strand, counting down.
AGGTTACAGCACAAATTATTAACAAGGTGTGTAGGGAGGTAGAATTAGAAGGGACAAGCAAAGCTATGTTATATTGCTTCAAAATATTCATTTGCATCTTTCTGCATAAAAATAAGGTGCTTCTCTGCAATATCTAAACTGTGGGGTATTGTTGTGCTAATGGTATCATATGTAAAGTATGAAAAATTGAACAAATGCCTATTGATATTATATCAGATGATAAATAATTTAATGGATGAGCTTTATAAAATGTAAACAACCTCAAATTACTTTGCTATGAATTAGTAATCAAAAGCTAAATTATTTAAATTTCTGCCACAAAGGGGAAAGCTAATGAGATATAAAGATTCCTAGTAAGAGATTTCCAGACTAAAAGTATGTTTTCCAAGAAGGTAATTTACAGTCTAATAATTTATAGCTATAAAATAGTGTTTCTGGAGTCAGGATGATTTATTTTCTGCACTTACCATGATGAATGTTTGAAGTACAGTGATAACCTCCTTTTGCAACTGTGCAATATCATAAACACTGAGAAGGTCTTTTCATAAACTAGAATTACTTTCAGTCCTATTTTCTAGAAGCTACCTTCAGGTAATTGGTATCTGAGAATATAGTCATTACTGTATTTTAAAATATTTACATTGTAATCAATCTTCAAGAGTGATGCCCCTAAGAGTGTCAGCACAAAAAGAGGACAGATAAATATATCAAGATGCGACTATCCAACAGATTAGTCTCTATGAGAATCTTTCAGAGTAAAGAGACAAATGCAGATTTTTCTACTTATTTTTACTCTGAAATCCTGAACTACTGATCACTGGAATTTGTTTATATTCTTATAGGAAGCATTCCCATTTTCTTTCACAGTTTTAAGTTTCATTTAGACTCTGAGAACAAGAAAAACACACTAAAACAGATCAAACATTACAAAAGTGATAGACAGATTCCCGTCAAATTTGCCAATGACTGAGATATCTGTGACACGCTTCCTATAACATAGGAAATATAGTAAAAAGAGATGGAGATCCTTTCTCAGTCAGGCACACAAGCAGGCAGCTGGGGAGATGGTTGCTACACTGAGACAAGCTGGGCTCATGAACAGAAGGGGAGAATCATGCCTTTGTTGGGCCGCTACAGAATCTGGGTTTGCAGGATGGTTCAAGCAGGGGCTCAAGACTGCAAGCCATTTGGCTCAAACTCCTACAGAACATAGGTGGAAACTAAAACAAATTTAAACATTACTTTCTGCTTTACAAACAAAGAATCAAAGTAAGAAAGATGGAATATAGCTTTCAAGCATTGTTCTGAATTATATACTTAATTTAAAAAAAAAAAAGTTGGCTACCTTTTCTATTCTGAGTAGAACTGGAAGGTTTTTATTTTCTTAATGACTTATGGCAATCATAAAGAGTTTATACATTACAGAAAACAAATTTGTCTTTACTATTTTTATGCTGTGTTGGGATCCAGAACAAGAAAATTTCGAGGAAGCCTATAGGGTGAACTTGGGTGAAGGAATAGTGACAAAATAACCATGCAAATAAACAGTAGAGGGACATGATATTGCAATTGGGGCACAAAGTTACTCTGTGAAAATCAGGGTCCAAAACATTCTTGAAGTAGACAATAAAAATATGATGGGCTTGGAAGTCCATATTTTAGAAAATATGCAACAGCAATTACTTACATCGGTTACAGTACACATGTGTAAGCACAGGGTTCATATCAGGAGTAACAGCACCACTAGCTCAGAGCAATTCTTCACAGGGACAACAGACAACACTGCAGATGAAGATGAATGGGCTATTAGTTTGGAAGTACACTCAATATTTATTTTTGAGTTTACAGGCTTATCAGCTCCTGTCAATTACATTACCGCAGAAAAGAAATCAACAAAACAATAAAACTTGCAGTGCTGATCTAATCTCTTAAACAAGTTCATGAAGTAAATATGATTCTGAAGCTGTCAAAAATACAACTTGTAATAGTACTGTGGAAAAAGTATTTTTAAAAGTTATTGGATTAAAACTAAGCCCATGTTCTATTGCTTTTGAGATGATGTAATTTTTGAAAAAGGCAAAGGGACAAAAATATCCCAAGGATAAACTGAAAAGTGGCTCTGTAAGAAGTGAAACTTCTTGACACTGTCAGAAGAAAGCTAAGCTTGGCCAACTTGTTTCTCTGGGAAGAAAGAAAAAAACAACAAAAAACAACAACTTAATTCTTCAAGCATAGTTCTAATGGGAAAAGTAAAAAAAAAAATTAAAAAAAAAAATTACATTTTCTTATAAATACCTACATATTCATCTTTTCTCTGAAGTGCCATTTAGGTTATGCATTCAGGCATTTGAGAAAATCCACAGAGGAAAAACCCAAAAGATACTAACCTCTATAAGGACTACAGTCCAGTGGTATAAGAGAAAAAGAAAAATAAAGTGAGCACAATGAGCTGTACTTGAAAAGCTCACACACTGAACATGGCTCAAAAGGGTCATCATCCTTGTATCATCCTTCCACATGATGGCATTTAACAGTCCTGAGACTACTGGAACAAAATTTAGCTGTCTTTCTCTGAGAAAAAGCAAACCAAAACCAAAACCAAACCACAGAGAAAAGGATACCTGTTCAGGCTGCTGTTCTAGAGTTGAGCAAAATAAAACACAGCATTCCTCTGAGAAGAAACCATCAAATATGAATATTGACTTTTTTTTTTTTTTCAGAGAGGAAAGATGTGGTGAATTAGGGCCATATTTTGAATCTCAATTTTTCTATGTGTATCTTTGTTATAGGAAGAACTTCAGGGCACTGAATTCAAACTGATCTACTCTGCTACTCCTAAAGGAGAAAGTAACAGAACTCTCATACAAGCATGAGAAGCTTTGGATTGAAAAGAAATACATTTATTCCCTTATCTGTAATAGCCTAAGTTAAATTTATTTTGCAATTATTGTAAATTATATATTTTTAAAATTTCTTTTAAAAATTGCAGCAGCATTGCATCAACAGCAGCCGAGGTAGGTTACCAAAGCACTGTACACCGTGAACTAGATAGTGATAGCATACCTGAGCTCATGAACTAGCTCTAGTGAAGGAAAACTGGTGCCTCTAAACAACTCAAGCTCCATGAGAATGAAATACAGTTATATCAGAGCAACATGGAGTGACAGAGTGGTGACACCCCCAGTCATTCCCAGTCTGACAGTCTTGGAGTCAATGAAAGCCGCTCAGTCACACAGCACACTGGTTACTGCCAGGCAGTCAGAAAAAGACACTTTTGAGTGCTTGTGGTTAATGACCCTCTGGCTTTGCATTGTTTTCCTCCCCTATTACTCCTTCTATATTGCTCTTATTCCTTGTCTTGTCACAATCCTTTCTATTTTAGACTGCCTTCAAAATATATCTTCTTCTTTCATGTTCCCACTCTCCCATAAGATTCTTGTATCTTGCATCTTTTGTACATTTCCATATCTCCCAAGCCCAGAAAATCCCCTGATATCCACTCCTTAAATACCATTTCCTGTCCAATTCATCATTATTCCTTGTAAAGCTCCTGTCTCAAATTCACCCCTTGATCCCTTATTGCCCTTTTCCACTTTCTGTTTCACCTACACATCTCTTTGTCCATTTCTTTCCCATCATATATGCATTTCCCATGACAAATCCAGTCTTTCTTCCCTGAAACACCTGATTTTGTCCCAAAGCCTTTTGCCATGATTTGGCACCCCCTATTACATACCTCTCTTGAGCAAAATTCACTATGCTTCCTAATAGTCACAGGTACTGCAGGTACAGTAACGAAGTAAAAGATCCCCATCTTCTGTATGCTGTCTTCTCCTACTTAATTTCAATGTTCACAGAGCCCTACTCCTTTTTTTGCTCTCTATTTCTGTAACATAGGGTGTCCCATAAAGTTCAGACCTTCTGTCTCATTCCTGTGGTAGCTACCCCTAAAACCCAAGCCTTTTTCCCCTTAGACCATGTATTTTGGGTGACATACCTCCTTACACAAGTCTCGAAACCTGGGTAAAGATTACTTATCTCTTCTGCTTTTGTCACATGAAATGTTATTTTTCTCTTTTCCAATATAAACTTTTACACTCTTCACTTTGGACACATATCAAGCAAGATGCTCAGAAGAGATTTTCTTTTTAAAAATTCTGAGCATTAAAACATGCTTTTGTATGGCTTTATCTAAAAGCTCCTTCACACATTTCCAATAATAGATTAAGTAATAGGATGCTTCAAACTTCTTTTGAAACCAAATGAACCAGTTAGGCACCTATTGAAAGAGAATGAAGGTACAGGTCAAGGGCAGCTTTACTCTGTTAATCTCTCACAAGGACACTGCCAATAGTCCTGAATTGATAAAAATGAGATTGTGAAGGGTAGGATACTCCTTGTGGTGTAACCATTCTTTAAAGGGAAAGACACATTTTGTCTTGATGTCCAAATATAAGAATGACAAATTCAAATTACAAATGTAAGAGTGGGACTTTAAAATCTGTACATATACACACAGAGCTGCATGTAGAGCAACCTGGCACATAACCCAGAAAGGAAATGGAGGTCTTTAGGTTAATTAACCTCATCAGGCATGGATCAGGCCTCAGGTGTACAAAAGCTGCCACTGAGGAAAATGACACTTGCAAATGTCCAGTCTGTACTGCACATCTCCAAACTTGATGCATTCTTAAACATAGTGATTTCATCAGGTTTTATCTCAGTCCTGGATTTTCTGCATAATTTGGGCTGAATTATTGTTAGTAGCAGCATAGAAAATTGAAAGAACCTACTTTGCCAGAGGAAATAAAATATGCCCACATTTGTGAAGTGGAAATTATTAAGGGACTAAGTATGAAATTCCACAGTGGCAATTTTTTACTGTAAAATGAAAGGAATGCTTAATGATGGTAAGAGTATGGCTCTACAGGGACTTGAAATTCACTGTGTGAGGTTAAACAATATATCCAGAAAGAACAGCAGCTTAGGGCAATTGTAAGGCAAAAAAGGTTTCTACCACAGAAGAGAAGGTATTTTTAAGCCAACACATTTTTTTCTAAATAAAAAGGAATTCTTCATTGAGTACATAATGTAATATTTGAAAGGCATGGAAGAACATTGGTGTTCTCTTGATTCATTCTATCAGTGTTGCCACTGCTTTGTCCAGGTTTAATTAACCTACTGAGTTGAGTCATAACTGTAAACCACTCTAGCTGCATTTGAGCAGTAGATATTGAAAATTCTGTTTTCAAAGAAGAAAATATCAGTTAAAAGGATAACAGAACCATGCAAATGCCTGTGTGGAGAGAACATGTGCGGTGCATGTGCAAGGTGGCATGTAGGAACTCCCAAATAGAACAGCACCGCTGAGGTACACTTATCAGTGCATTCATTCCATAGAAATGAATATTGTAGTTTAAAGTTATTCCACTTCTGCCTCCTAGGTGAATCAAAATATCTGTTGCCCTGAAAAAAAGGTATGACTAATTTAACAGAAATATACGGTTTGGAGGAAGTTACACTTTTCCTTCATACACCTCCTTCCTTGCTACAGTATAAAACTCTTTTTCTACTACATGGCTTCGTGGATCCTTTGTGAAAAAGTCCATGGAGCCCTTGTGATTAACATCATATCACCATTGGCAGTTCCTCACAAAGTGCTTCAAACTTCCCTCAGCTATTTGCCCACCTGGATTTTGCAGTAGCGAACCAATTTTGGTGTATATTAAGCCCCAAGGCTTTTACAAAAGGAAGGTAGCTACCAGACCCATTTTACCCTTCAGCAAATTTTATCAGAAATTTTTGTTTGTCTTTTTGCCAGGCACTCCAAATGTTGGCTTGAAATAAACTGACCTGAACAGAAAGTTATATTTAAGCATTTTTTTAACATGTAAACCTAATGTAAGTTTTATTAATTGTGCAGAAGAAAAATTTGTTTTTCCCTGATGTACCAAGATACACACTTATAAACCATGTTCAGTCTGCTTTAAGAGGAAAAAGGGAATAGTTCCTATGCAATGGCAATCATCTCATTTACTGCTTCTGTCAGGCACATTTATTTCTTTGAAGAATGTATTCTAAATCTTCTCTGAATCCCACCAGCAAGAACAATTTTTCCTAAGACAGTGTAGAGTTACTCCAGCAAAACAAGTGCATTAAAATATTGCAAGAGATGCCCATGCACACAAACCACAAATAGTTTGCTGCATCTTTTTCTTTTTAATTTAGATGTTTTTTCTACAAATTGACTCACTAAAAAAAAACAACCCTTTACACTCTGAAATACTCAGAAAAAGGCTGAGGATTTTCCATCATTATTAAAACATACAGTCTCCTGACCATTGCTTTGTTCTGCAGAGGTTTGTGTCACACCATCCTCATCACGTTCTGAGAGTTACTTGGAAATGTCATTGCTCAGACACAGAAGGAAGCAAACTTCTGGACTCTTCGGCTCTGAGTGGTTTATGACACTGTGTAATTCCTGAAGGCAAGCCATCAAAAGAAACATTAATTGTTGAAATATAAAGCTAAAACTCTGGTAACAGGACAATGAAAACACACTCTGTTGACGCAGGGAACAGGTGAGTAATAGAGGGCACAAGCTGTGAAATGGTTTATGTTTTTACAGTGAGAGGAACCCAGTAGTGAGACTAAATCACTGAAGTGTAATACTATACTCAAGATAAAATTGAAATAATGAGATCTGTTTAATTAGTAAGAAGAAGAAGAAAGAATGTGGAGTCTATGATTGATAAGATACTGGTGAGCCATTCTCATATTTTTCAAAACTAACTGGATCCCTCATAAGCAATAATATGATTGGTACTTGTAGGTGAAAAAAGGAGGTTCTCAAGAGTGTGCTGGATGCCCTGGAATAAACTCTAGGCAAAGCAACAGACCCTGTCGAAGAAAAGAAGTTGTCATATTCATACGGATGTTTATGAAAGACAACATTCTGCCAATACTTGTGGAAAATTACTAAAGAAACCCTACAGTTTATGGAGCTTAGAGTCAAAGTCTCCTCACAAAGAGTATGTGAACCTGCATATGTTAGAAGGTGAAGGAACCATTCTAATCCCATGTAGCAGGCATTTCTGGGGGAAAAGAGTTAGCACAACCAAATTAATATTTTCCCTACCATTAGTACTAAACGTGACAGTGTTTTTAGACTACAGAGGTGCAGGGGTACGTGCCAAGGTATCTTTCTGACTGAGACTGTATGTGCAGATTTCGAAGAATGAAGTTGTTGCCAGTATATGCATCCTCTTCCCTCGTGAGTTAAATCTAAAAAGTCATAGAAAGAACTATCTACTTTTAAAGCAGTGAAAACACAGGATTATCTCTTTCCTCTTGCAATAATCACAGCACCACATGACACAGCATTATCTAATAAATCTCTTAAAGTTACGTGAGCTTGGGTTTCCTTTATGTTTATGCCAAAAATCAACCATTATCCAGCTGTTCCTGTGTACTAGATTATTCTTTTTTAGGACTTAGTCTCTAAAAGATATTTGCTCTACCAGTCTGGGTTAGCTATGAATACAAATAGAGTTATTTCCTACCCATATTACAATAATTATGTCAATGTACAGGTAGATCAACATTCCATGAGGAAGAGGAGGACCATACAGAAATGAAACATATGACAAGCAAATCCATTATACGCAAATCAGTGAATCAATGCAGAAGATCAAACAATACATTCCACATCATTAGAAGAAAGTAGCAGTGACAAAAGCAGGAATACTGGCATTTCAAGAGAGTTAAACTGAGTGTCTAAAGTGAAAGTGGAAGAATTAAAAAAATAAAAGAAAAAGTGGAAATTTGGTTTGATGCAACAGAATGTGGCATCTTTCCCTTTGAATTGATCAACGAACATCCTTTCTGTGGGCTGGAGCTAAACAGATCTCTGCAGTGAAACTTTTCAGTTGTCATTTTTATTTTGTGACAAAATGGAAAGAAACAAATAAAAATGAAAGTATTCCCATAATCTGCTTGCAACAAAGCTCATCTCATCAAAAAAGTGGTAATATTTTTTTTAATTCACTTTCTGAATCTTTAGATTATCTGCTTTAAAAAAAACAAAAAACTCTTACTTTGTGATGTCTGAATTGTTTTAATTCCGTAAAGCAAACATATATTCTTCTTCATTTCGTAATTTTTAAGGAAAAAATATTGTTCAGCCTGAATACTATTTCAAGAGATTAAAATCTGACTTTTTCAGCCTATTAAAACTGCCACAAATCAAGTCAACACAGTTATCATTTAGTTTTCTAACAGAAATTTAAAAAGCAGTAACAGTGACAACAAAACCCACAAAAAACCCCACAACCCACAGGTTTTCACATTTTAAGACTTTATTTTCTAACTTTTTTTCCTATAGTGCTAAAAAATGCAGTTACGATCTGATTTCAAAAAGAAAAAAACCAAACCCAAAAACCCAAAAACCCAAAAACAGAAAACACCCACCAAAAAACCCAAAACAAAACAAAAAAAAACCAAAAAACAAACAAACAAACAAACACACCCCCCAAAAGAAACACAACCAAAAAACACCACTACCAAAAAAAACAAACAAAAAACAACAGCCCACAATCTTCTTTCATTTGTCAGAATAATGCTTCCACAGCAGCTGGCTTTACCCACAACAGAAAGGGACTGATTTGCCATGAATAGGTGAACTGAATTGACTCATCTTATCTATTCTGTCTCTGATTTGTTCTTCTAAGTAGTTTAACAAGCAGCAGAATTAGTCTCCCTTTACTGTGGATTTGTGTCTCAGGACCAAGCTTCCATGAGATTTATCAGTTTCCTATTAAATGGGTCTCTCTCAGAACCACAGCATTTGTAGGATATCAACATCCATGACTCTTCTGGCAGTTCTGTTTCAAACTGGCCAATAGGTTTAAAAGATTCCAGGTGAGAACCAACTTCTTATGATGTGTGATTTAAACTTCCCCAGATTTTCATGGCACTCACTATGAAGAATTATGAGCTGTTAAAATGAAGCCATTCTTGATGGAGACATGACATGAGTTTGATGGGAAGAAATAGCACCTCTTGAATGTAACAATGAAGATCTGAACAACAGTCACCACAAAGGAAACTAAACATAATCAACCACTAATCTTTCCATAGTCATGATATGATGGAATCCCTCTCTGTTATGGACAGGCAAAATCAAATAAATATTTTCTTAAACTCAAATAATTAACAGAAGCTGTGTGCCTTTTTGATTAACTCTATTGGTGTTTCTCCTATATCCATCATTAGCAACACTTCAGATACTTCTTGGTCCAGTTAGCGCTGACAGCCCGAGACATACAACATAGACTCTCTAAACAGCCACTTCTTTGCCCATAGCTGATGGATTCAAAGAAAGAGGGGAAAAACACGGTTCTGGGAGGATAATTTGGAAACATTGCTCTTTGAAGAATTTGTTGCAAATGCTCAGAAATAATTCTTTAACAAAAAAAAAAAAAAAAAAAGGAAAGAAATCTTATGGGGCATTAAAAAGAGCATGGGGCTAACACCAGCTTTTCTCTGATAAGACTCCTCAATTAATGTAAATCAGACACTAATATAAAATAGTACAAGGACAAACTGGAGATGTTCACATGAAAAAGTGGTACCAGCTTGAAAATTAAGAAAATTAGTCACAAATACCAAGACAAAATTTATTGTAGAAATTGCCACTTAACCATTAAACATTTTGCTAGAGGTATTAATTTTAGCAGCCATGCAGTTACCTTGGAAAAAAACCTTGACAACAGGTTTCATGACTTTTAAATTTAAAGGTGTAAGTCAGTTTGCAATGTAAATCCTGAGGAAGAAATACAAAACTACAAAGTTTAATGCATTTTGACTTTTTTGGAAGATGTGGGATTCACAGAAGAGCCAAGCACATAGAAAAAACACACTATAGATCATCTCTTTGAGTAATAAAATACATTATGAGTGTAAATGCTAAAGTCTCAAATTTTTAAGCCCTGAAGTTGAAAGTTGAAAATTTTTAACTTAGCAATGTGCTGGCAAAGATGGAAGATTACTTAATAGAGAACTGAAAGCTGTAATTAACATTGAAATTCAAAAAATTACACTGTAGTTTTAGCAGATCTTGTAGGTTACAAAAAAAAAAATCAAGCTTAAAAATAGTTTAAACAAGGCCATATATGAATTTGATAGCAGTGGTAGTACTGAGTGAGGATTTTGTTAGTAGATGGTGTTGGGAGATGATTTCTACCAAGTGAGATGGAGAAGACCTGACAGAATTATCTTAATTTTTCCACCTTTTTTGTGCCTTAAAAATCAATTAGTCTATGAGATTTGATAGTGAAAGAAGAGCTAACACCTTTCATGACGCTGATCCCCTAAGTAGTCTATCAAATTGTGACTGTAGTTATTCTGCAGCAGACCTAACCTTAAGATTTCCTTTTCATCATGATGTATTTCTTGTCCTTCCTTTTCTGTGCAATTTTAACTTTTGCCTACAGTTTTTATGAGTGATCAAGATTGATGGATTCAGGAACACCATGTACTTGCACAGTAAATGTCAGTCCCCCTTTTAAATGCTTTTCATTTAACAATAAAACTCAGATTTGCAAAGCTTGCATTTTGAACATCTCACCAAGCAAATGGAAACAAGAAGATGACCAAACATCTTTTGTCTGAAGATATCATAATCTACTAATTTTCACTGTTCGTACATCTCTTACGGCTTCATTGGGATGGTACCCCATGAGTGATGCTTCAGTCTGGTATAAGAGTTTAGATAATAATGCCTTACAAAGTTTAGGTAACAATGCTGAGAACAGCTCATTCATTTATATTCCTTGCACCCTTTGAGGCCTAATGTTGATAAAAATTTCAGGGGTCACAAGATACACCTCTCTTTCACTTAACCTGAATTAGTTTTTTTGGTGACTAATCAACCTGCGAGTGACCCCTGGTGCAATTTTGGTGACACACCTTAAGGTGAGCTCATTGCAAGTGACAAACCCATTGCAAAAGGCTTTGGTTTGAAACTCTGCAAGGTGGAATGCATTGAGAAGGGAAGTGCACTCTAAAGGATCATCAAATTAGCACAATAGGTTTCTCTCAGTCCCTGTAACATTTGTTCTTTATGTTCTGAGGCTGGAAGCATCTGTCATAATCTCAATTGCTGCAGAAGAAAAGATGTGCACTGAGAATCCTCATGGTCTACATATCAACTCCAGCCTTTTCAAGAACAGCCAGAAGACTTTGAAAATCAGTGACTTGGAAGTTTAGAATTTAGTCTAGCGAATGTGATTCATCTTTACAGTTATAATTTGGCCTTCAAAATTGCTGGTTAAATTCCTGGTGGCTATCTAGAACATCAAAATTGTCCTGATTTGTTTGGCTGTGTTTTCACTGCCATTCACTGAGCTAATGTTTTCCATCTCAGTAACCTAAGCACAGGTAGTAGCCATATAAATGATTAAAACAAAATACTCAGGATCTTTTCAAAACATTTTGGCTGTCTTAGATTTCTTTATTCTGACTGTACCAGGTACCTCAGTTTCTGTGGCATATACCAGAGTCAAAGCCAATTTTAATGCCCTACATTCAATTAGCAATTTACTTTTTATCATTGGTATATACTCCCTTGCTTATGACATCTTGCAGCTATCAGATGTGCCACAGTTAAATAAAAACCCACTGTTCCTAAGTGCACATATGTGTCCTACATTTCGGATTAAAGTCATGTAACTCATATTTACTATAAGTATTTCTTCATCTTTTCCATGCTCCTTCTTTTTCGTTCTTACCAGAGTATGAGATCATCAATTTAGCATTTATGTCACTTATGTTCTTGTTTGTGACTATCCAGATGCTTGCTCTTCTCACGGGCATTTTTCAGTATTTTCATTAGCTCCTAAGGCATGCTGTGCATTCACTCTGTTCTATTTTCCTTCTCTAGGGTCAGGCCATCTACAGTTAATAGGTTTTCATCTGTCTCTGAGGTATGATCCCATTAAAATTCTGTTTTAACTTGTCATCTTCATCTACAAATGCACAGTTTTATGTGCAGCAGATGAGGTTCCAATTCATCTTTTGTGTCTGGTGAGCCTTGAGTCCTCTCATGAAAGTTTTTAGTTTGAATGGGAGAGCTTTCAGATGGCTCATACACTTCAAATAAGTTGGACACTTATGATCATCAAGGGTTATTTCTCCACTGGATTCTTATTCTCTTTCTTTTTTGTCCCATGTATGTTTGAAAGTATTCAACATTTTAAGTTGCTGACCATCTGTCTCCTTCAGGTCTTGCAGACATCAACATCATGCAGCTCCTTCCATCTGGCTATCCTTTCAGAAATGTTCCATTTTGAAATCTCTCAGAGATATTTTTCTAACAACTTTAGCAGACATCTGAGTTTTTATTTGACACTTTGCCTTCTAACCAGAATAATTCTTTAATTTAACTTCCAAAAATTAAAAGACTTGTTTACAATTCCCCAATGTGTTTTCTGTCATTTAGACTGTGTACACCCACAGAAGATGGTAGGTCACTCTGTTGAACAGTATTTATGGTAATTATTGCAGTACCTCCAGTCAAAGTAAGTGCCTGGCTATATCAGGCATAATGCAAACACACTAGAATGACAAACCTTGCACCCAAATTGTTTTCATCCACATTCTCACTTAGAGATCACACACCCGACACCTATCAATAGAAGTCATGTGACTTATCAAGAGCTATCAACATAGAAACATCAGAAAGAGGACCTTTATATACAGAATCTTTTACATTACAAAGAAGGTGACCAAATAATAGCACAGCACATAATTTGCATAGTTAATTTCCTATTTAATGGTCACATAATTGGCTGTCATTTCTAGCTGCAGTATAATCTCTTTGTTTAAGCACAAAATAGCGCCATTAAGCATTTATTTTTGCTGCACTCTCCCTGTTATTTCCAAGTCCAAGATATCAGATAAACACTATGCTTAGTTACTATGAAGAGATAATGTCCAGTTTTTTAATGATATCCACTGCATGTTTCTCTCATCAACAGATCAGAAAGGGTAAAAGGTAACTACTCTAATTTGTATTTTCTTTTGTCCCTCAGAATGTATTACCTGCCAACTTAAAATATATAGCAATGTCTCTGTGCTTCATCAAAGTTGAACGTATTGAATAAAACACTGTGAGGGCATTCAATTTCCCATTTTCTCAAATTTTCTTTCATCTCTTCTTAGAACTGCCCTCCTGCTTTAAAAACACTGGAAATGAATCTCTTTTACTCTTTGCAGGATTGTTTCAATAAATTAAAGAGGAACAAGTGAGAGGTTGAAATGAAAAAATTATTTTCATTTTGTGATCTCAATAAAGTAATCTACTGATAGAGAGAAAAATCACACATCAACAAATCAAATTGTAATACAATAAATCTTCTCTACCTTATGAGCGTCAGTGTCACATCAACAGGTTGAAAGTCAACAAATGCCATAAAACTTAGATTAGAAGTTAAATAGAGGAGGGGGAGGAGAAAGCAGAGCAATCTCTCAAGTGTCCAAGTTTCTTTCACTCAGAAAAAGCAGAAATGCCTGACACAGCAAACAGGCCAGGTCAGTCAACACTTGCTATATAGGGAAAAGCTAAGATAGTATCCAAACTCCAATTCTAAAAATCCATGAGTCACACCCTTTATTTGCCTTCTTCTGTGCATAGCTGCTTTATTCTTGGATACATGTCAAAACAAAAACACTTCAAAAACTTTAATGCTACAATGTATTCACATACTGTATTATGTGAGTGAGTACATTTACCTGCTTTCCATACAACTCCACTCTGATTTTTTTTTGTTTGAAAGGAATCACACTATCTCCCCAAAAGGCTTAATCTTCAATGCTTTGGTGGAAAACAGGGAGAAACAGGAAGCAAGGGCGAGTGAGAGAGTGGCATCTCACATAGAGTGTAACAGGTGACTTGTAAGGGAAAAGAGCATTTGAGAATTGCAGCAGGTGTTATTCCAGAAGTCATTTACTCTGAAGACCATTACCCACTCTATAGCTCACATAAAACTAAGGACAAGAGCCACTCTCAGTGTTGAGGGGCAATGTTGAAAGTCCTTTCACATTACCTAAATGAGCATGGAAGTCTTTCTGCAGGTTCTGAGGGTCTGAATCAAAGAGGGGCTCTCCAGTCTTAAAAAAGGAGGAATGTTTTTCCTTGGAGCACAGATGAAAACCTGACATCTTCTGGACATTAGCTATACTATCAAAGCACACCAAATGCTGGCAGCATTTTCACTGACCAATGGGGAAGAAATTATAATTTCCTCCTTGAGATCGGGAAATACATTTCTGTTATGATGTTCTCATTCCTCCGTTGTTTGCAGTAAATACTGTTAAGAGTGGGAAGAGTAAATGAATTTACGTCAACAACCAGAAAGAAATGAAATTAATAATTGCTGTCAAACTGTTACACATTGATGAGATTATACAATAAATGTACCACAGCAGGGTGATATTTGCATTGAAAAATGAGCAGAAACATGTAATGAACTGAGTATCAAACAGAACATTCTGAAATGTCAAAACCTTGAGACACAGTCTTAAAATATACTTGTGATATTTGTCACACTGTTTATTTGTCAGTCTAAATGTACGAAGCTTACAGCTGTTAATCACAAAGTGATTTCTGCAACCAGATTGTGATCTCCCTGTACAAAGTAGCTATCCAAACTTTTAACATGTACTACTTTCTAAATCTTCAGCTGACTGTACATACCTTAGCAAAAGTTATAGCTATACTGAAAATCTAAATGTTCTCATTGATATGAAAAATGCTGAAAAACTGTCCCCCTGAATATGTTTACACATGCCAGAAAATAAGGAAATAAATGTTATATAGAGACTTTTCCAGTTGGGAAAAAAAAAATCTGTTGCTGATGTTCAAGTAACTTGTGGTTCCTATATGTCATTTCACTTCATTTTTATTATTTCATGCATGTGTAACTCTCTCCAGTTCTTCAGATTTACTCCTGTTTCACAGTCCTCTGAGCAAGCAGATGAGGCCCATCAGGTTAATATATTCTTATTATGTACTCATGTATTTCAGTGTTCTTGCTTTTCAGACATAAGACTTTATTTATTTAAATGTGGCATTCACCCTTTAGTGCATTTATTACAAGGCTGACATTTTACAATTTTTTTCCATCAGAAATCAACCACGAGCATTAACTTTTATTGAGGCCTTTATCAGCATTTATCTGAGTTAAAAGTTTTAAAGGCTACTTATCATTTAGATGTTGTGTTGACTTGTATAATTTTACTTCATTCTCCTTTTGGAAGTCACACGCTTTTCGAACTGTGACAGAAGAGTCCCAAACAACAGCACTGCTTTGTGACTCCGAAAACGGAAAGCAAAAGAGCACTTTGGGCAAATGGGGAGGTGGGGTGTTGGTGGTGTTTTCTATGGTTTTTGGGCCAGGAAAGAAAATACTGATTTCACTCAGCGTGAGAAGAAGCCAGAAATCCTTCTTATCCCATATTGATCTGTTCAAGAAGATTTCTCTGTTCTGCCACTCCATGTAGTAAAAGACAAGTTGAAGAGAAGGAATTGGCTGCAGGAGCAAGACAAGGAGTCAGAAAGGGATAAACTGTCTTTGCTTGTTTTTTAACTTGCCCAGCTGTGCCTTCCCTGAGACAGGGTCTCATGAGAAAGGTTATAATCCATGTGTTCCTTGTGTTGTCGATGCTACTCTTTCCTGACCCTTACACAGCAGCACGTTATCCTGAAAGTTTTCTCCTGGTCAGAGCTTTTACCTCCGATGAAATTAGTTACCAATAAAATTAGTTTTGCTATTACAGACTGTTCAGTCCATAATACAAAGCAGGAAAATTCTGAGAACCTACTTCTTAGTGTTCTAAAAGGAAAAATTATCAGACAGTTGACTTTGCATAGCCAATGATCTTGTTCCATTGGATGTTTTTGCATGTAGCAGCCACTTCAGCAGAGATGCCTAAGATGATATTTGTCTGTCATTGGGTTTCCCTTAATATAAACTCCTAAGTACTAGAGAAATTATTCATATTTAAGAGGAAAGAGTTTAAATAAAGTTATAAAATGTGGAGCCATTAGGTAACTACTAATTGTGTGATTAAACAATTTGTTGGAGCTGTACTGGAATTAAGAATGCCAAAGGATATATGATTTGCTTATTTTTCCAGTTACACAAACTCTACACCTTCCTTCTCAAAAGAACCCCAAAGTTTTCTTCGTAGCACGAACTGCTGCATAACCCTCTGGTGTGCTCGTCATCCACTCGACAGTCAGGAACAAACCTCAGGCACAAAGTCCCCACTGAACAGACAAGACAAAATACTCAGGAGGAGCAGAGCAGCTGCCCTTTCTGGACATGGGATAGCAGCTTGCTACCTGAATGTTAAGGAACACCTTCCCCCTGGCAATTCCCTCTGCCACTGACTCCCCCTGAAGCACAGCCTTTTCCACCCAGACAAATCCTGGGGCTCCAGGGGGCTGGTGCCTGCAGGGCTCTCTCTCTTCCCCAATCAGAACACTAATTCCTGCCCCACTTAAGTTTCAGAACACAAGTGTTAAACAACCAGGAGGATTTTTTAAGTCATCAGGGAGATATCTAAAGGTCTTTCTTCTGCGTCTTCTGTTTCAGGCGTTTTTTTTAACTACAGTTTCTATTCTACATTACTTCCCAGTCCCTTTGCTACTATCATGTTTGTTAGCGGCCCCATCACAGCAAGAAATGTTTAATTTTAATATTGGCTTGTTCCTTTAATCATCTGATCACAAAGTATTTTATTAAAAGGTTAGTGTTACATTTTCCATCTGTTAAATATGAACAGAGGATCTGAACCTGGAATTCAACTCCTTTGAAACAGCTCAATGGGAATAGTGTATAGTGGTTCCCTATTTAAGCATAACCATAACATTCCCTGTGTAAGCATAACAAAACACAAACCAAACCCAAACAAAGCAGGCTTTTCTAGGCTTAATAAGATATTTCTCCTATGCATTTTAAATGTCAGACCAAGAATCATTTGAAAATATTCCTTTAAGCTACTTTCACCACAGACATTTGTGGAGATTCACTGTAAGGAAGGTAGTTGTCTTTTCTCCACCTCCAGAACATCCCTTCTGACCCTGGCCCTGTCAATAATTTTCTTGATTCAAACTGATCTTGCATGAAAGTAGAAAAAAATTAAAATTAAAAAATATTCTCTGCAGTCTTCCTATTATTTCTGTGGATTTGACAAACATATTTGAGAGAGACAAACTAAAGGATTTCTAAGTTGATTATAATACATTCCTGTCCATATATAGATTTATAGTTTCTCTCTATGAAAGTGCTAGATAGTGCTAAATTTAATTACAAAATTACTTTTACGGGAATTGCTAGTCTGGAGAGTAATCCTCCAACTGATATTAATCTTTTGTGTTCAAGAACTACATTTTTGGAGAGCTCAGTTTGTAGAATAAAAGAGATTCTTCATACTGTCATTGTGATTATTTTTTTACAATTTGAATTGATTCTATATTAAACTCTTTCCACAACTAGGAAAAAAGGCTATCTGAACTTCCAATCTGTGACTAACAGAAAGATGATATAAAAATTAAGAAACTCTGGCCTTCTATACATCAAAGAAACTTTGAAAACTAGTTTTGCTTTTTTATTTGTTCTCAGTTTTGTTGTGGGAGAGCAGACTCTTTTTTTCAGCTGAGGCTTAATTCACGGTCAGCCTAAAACTATGCTTCTTCTTTAAACCTGAAGAAGAATTGTAGTGCTTCTACATTATTTCAAAATTATCAGAAAAATGAAAGCCAGATTTCTAGATTTATGTCCTCAGCTCCACAATTTGGAAAGTCTTGATATGCTTATCAAAGCTACTCTTTGTTTTCAAAAACCAAAGGTTCTCAGCACAGTTAGTGTTATAATGCTTATCTTCCTAATAGAGTATTTACAGTATAGAGGTATATTGTAATTTTCTTTATGGTGTGTTTATATTGGTGGCATAGAGAAATCAAGCTTGAATGCTGTTTTTTTCTTTTATTATTAAACCTTGATTACCCAGTATGATTTAATCTCTTGCTAAAATTTGTTATTAAGAAAAACAAAAAACAATAAAAATAAGGAAGAGAAAATAGTTACGGCCGAAAAATAGCTATCAAAAGGGCAAACCAATGTCCAGTCTCTCAGCAAATAGGCATCGTAAAGGTTGTAGTTAGTACTGGACACTGGCAAGATTGAAATGGGAATACGTTGCAAGTGAAATACCTGAAATTTCCGGTATTATAGAAGGAAAAATAATAAACCCACAATCAATTGAAGCCACTTTATACTGACAGGATGCCAAAAAAAAACCCCAAAAACCCCTAATCCAATATAAATTAATTTTTTTAAAAATTCCAAGCATAATACACAGAAAATTCTAGTACACACAACTTTTCTAAACATTAGAGCGTTGGATATTTCTAAACACTCCGTGCCTAAAGAGGGAATACAAGAAGGCTGGAGAAGGACTTTTTAAATGGGCGTGGAGTGATAGGACAAGGATGAATGGCCTTAAAGTGAAAGAGGCTAGATTTAGATTAGATATTAGGGAACAATTCTCTACTGCAAAGATGGTGAGACTCTGGCACAGGTGGTTCAGAGAAGCTGTAGATATCCCATCCCTGGAGGGGTGTCCAAGGCCAGGCTGGATGGGACTTTCAGCAACCTTGTCTACTAGAAGCGTCACAGCCCATGTCAGAAGGGACCCAAAGAAGCTTTGAGTTTTATTGTTGATTTTGATTGAATTTTCTTCCTGGCATGGGAATTGTCCTTCTCCTCATTTATGTGACAAAAAATACTATTAAAATGAAACTGGGAAATTAATCTAAAATTACATAAAATTAAAAATTATCTGAAATTGTGACTAGCTGCCTTTACCAACTAGGACATATTTGTTAACAATCCTGACTAAAATTCTATAACACTAAAACCAGTACAACACATTACTTCAGCTAGTTCAGAGATTGATAAAGACCTTCAGATTATCTCATTTAATTTGAAACAAATGCCTCAGATATATGTTAGGACTTTCCACAACTACTGGTCCTCATCTACCTCATCTCTGTGGGGTCATAACAACCTGATCATGACCCAGCCACCCTGTAAGAACCAAGGTGCTGGCAACCTTCTGTCCAAGCCTACAGCTGTTTTACATGAATGACATGCGAGCACACCTTTTAATGACAGAGAGAGGGCCTGGAACTTTACTCATAGGACAGGAGCAGGCAGAAGGTTTTGCATCCCCAGGACTTGAGCAAAGAAGGCTCATTTTGAAGCGTACTACAATGGTGTTAATCTGTGGAGACGTCGACAAGGACACTCAAGGACAGAAAACTGTGAATAATAAACTACTCATGAAGACTTTTAAAACTCACTGTCAGTCCTTCAAAAGATATTCAGCACATCAGTGTGGATGTGTGCCATGATAAATGGCACAAGTTGCACAACAAAGAGCAGCTCCTCATCAGAAAATAAAGCAGGTAAGATTTGAACCCAACCAAAATAAAGTGACAATGTATTAAGCAAGTCACTCATATGCCAGTCTACAAGGCATAGACTAGAAAGCAACTGAAAACAAACTGTAAGAGACCCAGGTTCTTACATCTAACAGTCCCTCAGGTGTGTCAGACACGGGAGCTGAAGCCTTCACCTCCTTTCTAAGTACATTGAAACTGTTCAAATGAAATGAGTCTCAGGACAGCATTGCACATAAAAAGAATGTATTCTTTAGTACCCAGACACTGGAAAATAGAAATTCTCTCAAGAATATGTTGAAAGTAAGAATAACTACAGACCAAGTATGGCTGAAGGTAAATAAGAGATCAGATAAGAAGTTGTAAAACCAGCAGTAGACAGGAAATGGCAAAGGCTGAACGCCAAGAAAAATAATGCTCTCCATCTCTCAATCTCTCATTTAAGTCTAGGCTAATTTGTAGCTCAATTAGCACTTTATGGGAATGTGAGAAATAGAGGCTTAACTTCCTTCAGGCCAAAACGTTATTTGAACTGAGGTACCTCATTTCCTGCTCAATTGTTCTAGGATATGTAGCAAAAGACCTATTAAACCCCAATGCTTCCTTTATTTTGCAGTCATCTTGTTGCTTTTCAAAGAATATAAGGTAAAAAGGACAGATTCTATGACTGGTTTGGACTTTCTTTGTGTCTATTTTATGTCTTCCTACAAAACAGGCACCTGCTAGAGTTCTGCAGGAGCACTTAGCTTAGACCGAATTCCATTGCTCAGAGTAGGAGCAGATTCCACTGCAGACACCCAGGAAATTTTTGGGAACATCAAAGAGATGTCTGCAAGGTCAGCAGGATATGAGTACATGGTAAGTGCTGGACTCACTTTTGTATTACAGGCTTACTGATTCCACCTAAATAGTTATTTACCATCAAAATCCTTTATTGGCTTTGATCTTTGAGTTTGGTATTTTAAGATTTTAAGGTATTTTGCGAAAGGTAGTTTTGCTATTGTTTCTTTTAACTGACTTCAACAGAAACATTTCAGTGTGCCACCAGTGTCTTTTTACCTATCCTGTGTGTACTACTGTGAGGGCAGGAACCCAGAAAACAATTAGGTGCTCTCTCACTTGCTCACTTCCCCACAGGAAGCTGTGATAAAGATTCAGGAGGATAAAAGGGAGGAAACTTGTGGGTTGTGATAAAGGTAGCTCAATAGGTAAAGCAAAAGCCGCACACACAAGCAAAGCATAGAAAAATAAGGTATTTATGTACTACTTCCCATTGCAGTATTGCATAAACCTCTCCCTAGTCACTTCCTGGAATGGAAGTCTTCATCACATGTAACAGTCACTTGAGAAGACAAATGCCATTACCACAGGTATTCCCCCCTTCCTCCTTTCCCTGAGCTTTTATGGCTGAACACAATATCATATGGTTTGGATGTCCCTCTGGTCAGTTGATATCACCCGTTGCTGCTGTGTCCCCTCCCTACTTGTTCCCCTCTGTCATGCTAATTGCTGTGAGGAAGAGTGAGGAAAAGAGAAAATGCTGTGGAAGTACTGTTCAGCAATAGCTAAAACTGACCAACTGCTTTAGTCACAAATCCAAAACACAGCACCACAGGGGCTGTTATGAAGAAAGTTAACACCATTCCAGCCAGACCCAGTATAGTAGTTTAGAACAGGGTAAGACACAGGCTAAAACACTGAATGTACCCAGTTCTCAAAGAAATGCTCAAATCAAGAGAAACAAAACTCCCCTCAGTGTGGAACATAACTACACGAGTTCTGAAACACCAACATGAAAGAAGAAGACAAAAAAGGCAACTTTCCAATTGTTTTCTTATGTGTTAACAGATGTTTTTAGACAGGTGTAAATCTCACTGTTGTTTTTTGTTCTGTATTCTCCCTGGAATTTACCACTAGAACCTTGGCTGGACCTTATTTCAAAGGGAGGTTAATACATGCTTCATTAAGAATGAAAATATGTGCCTGCTTTAACCAGGTATAGATAATGCAAGGTTTTAGTTTCTGATCTTACAGGTGCTTGCACATTTTTACATTAGGAATACCTGCCAGTTCTATTTACACCATTAGAATTATGTGCTAAGTCACTGTAATTGATGAGTTCATTATTGGTCAATACAGAAAACAAAGCAAGAGGAAAACAGACATTCAGCACTGGGTCACGGGCTCAGCATAAGGACTCCTCATTCATGGGCATTTAGAGAGAATCTCTATGGACTTTCAGAGCTCCTTACACATTTACATCTTATTTAAAAGAGGGGTAGGAGGAGAACAAAGTGAGAGAATGCATTATGATTTACTGGCCTGTAAGAGCACTAAACTGCCTGGCGCATTTTAAGGGATGGAATGAGGATTTCCCATTCTACAACACTGCAGATTAATACCACAATCCTGTGGAAAAGGTTTACACTGTAGAAGGATACAAATAAGGGACACTTTCCTGTAGACTCTGAAAGATCCAAGGCTGAAGTAGTAGAAGGAGAAAAGTGTAACATTTCTTTGTTGTCTCTTTTTATTGTGACCTTGAGGTTTCCACAATTCTTTTCTAATACAACAAAATTCATCTATAAACAGATGGAGTTGTTTCATCTTTTTGTTCCTTCTGGGCATACCATAATGATAAAACAGGAAATGTTTATCTCAGCTCATCTTTATCACATTGTTTTAGTGGTAAAGAACACTTGACTTACTGGATTCCATACTTTTTGTTAAAACTTATTTTATTGCTATCTGTTTTATCTGAATCACTAGAGGTGCAAAAGGACAGAAGCTTTTAATTAGAGGAGTCTGGATAAAATAATTAACAAACAGTAAATTGCAAGCAGTAATTGTATTTCTCACAGTATCTACAATAAAATCTTTCTGCAGCTATTTGTAATGAGCTAAATACTTTAAAGAGAAATACAAAGAGTTTGAATTTTATTAAGAGCTTAGTTTTCCATCTTGGTGACATTTTCATCTAAGTGAGTTAAATGTGTCAAAAGACATGAGGACAGAGCCTTGCCTTAGTACCTCAAGAAATTAATATCTAGACAGATCCAAGGTGATGATAAATAAATAGCAGATCTTTGTAAATGTGTGAGATCCCAAATCCAAACATTTTCCATTTCAACTTGTAGAGGAAAAACATGGTCTCTTCTGTGGCGGTGGATCAAACCAACCCAGCAGGACCTCACTGCAGGAAAACCTCCTAAACTAAGCACCCCCTGGAAAACACAATGGTCTTTCCCTACAACTGTGTAATCCCCTATCTTTGTAACCTAACCCTAAATCCTACCCTTCCCTACTCCCCGTTGGTTAAGGGAGTTTCTCCCCGCCTCCTGTTGTCTGGCCCCAGATCGTCCCTATAACTGGGGGCTCTCGGGGCCATCTTGCTCTCTTTCTACCTTGGACCCCTTCAGAATAAATGTCTGGAATTTCCAGGAGAGAGGGCCTCTGAATTCTTTGTCTCTGGAGATGCCAGGGCTAATCCGGCTCACTGGGTGAGTGAGAATTGTGCCTGACACCGGCACGGGTGTGAGGAAAGCCGTTCTGTACAGCACCAGAGCAGTGCTGGCTGGATTGATCTCTCAAACGCCTGAGAGACACTCTCGGTAAAAGCAGAGGCATATTCCAAAACCCCTCCTCGCCCACGGCACTCTTCTTCAGAGCCATCATCCCAAACAAAATTAGAGCTCCACTGGGACACTGTAACTTATGTCACTGACATTAACTTTCTAAAAGGTCAAAGTGTTGAACTCACTTATTTCCAGGTCCTCCCCATGTTATAATCTGCTTACAGTCTGATTTCAGTCTGTGTATTTCTGGAAAGTTCCTCGGCAAAGAGGGGGTTCTTTTTTACTTTTTTATCTGTTCATACCATGAAGGTCACCTTTTAGTGAATATAGCCTTTTGAGTCACACATAAAGAAAGTAGGAATGTAGTCCTGGGGGCAGGACATGAAAAGCTCTGTACCAGTGAGTAACAGAGTTTGAAATGTGTCTCTCTTGCTCTGACTCGTGAGTATGTGTGTCAGCTCCCTTATGTGTGAGCAGCAGACCACGCACCACAACAGGGACCTCTCCTTCCTCCCCCAGCAACCAAAACAGAGCAAGCTATGCCTGCTTCTGTATGCTGTACATGCTTCTAGGAGCACTGCTTTACTTCCTTTCCTTCACAAACATCCATAGTCTAACCCCAGGTAAACACCAAAAGGTATATTTACTCCTTTATAACATTATTGTCAGCAGCTCCTGTTCTACATGTAGTCAAAAAGAAAACTTCACAAGAAAGAACCCCCAGACTTTGCATAATACCTATTTGACTGTCCTCTCACACACACATTAAAAGATGTGCTAATGCATTTTATCTTTAATCACAGTTCACGGAGTTATAACTCAGACGGAAATATGTTGGCTGAGATCACCTAAAAGCATATGAAAAACTATAGTAGAAGAGAACCCATGGCCTTATCTGTGCATACACACACTGGGCTTTTTTTATTCTTATATCTCAAACAAATAAGTTACACAAAATTTTTATTTCCTTTATACTTTTCAAAGTACTTCAATTCATATACAGGGAAACAATCACTCTAAATGGCAGGTCATATATCAGAAAACACTTTAGAAATACTGCTATGCACTATTCCAATTAAACCTTTGCAAATATTTCCTCATTTTCATATTTATTTAAATGCAGAGGGGAGAGAAACAGTGCACAGGTCTGTGGGTTTCTAATAGTTTTTTAAACAAACTGTTCCTAAGTGCTTTTTCAGACGCTTAATACATTAATCTGCTTCGTAGACAGGTCTTTCAGATTGTGGTGGTTTTACTTGGCCCAGTTTTTGCTAGTGGGTAGGGAGGGGCACAAAGATGGCTCCTGTGTGTCCTGTGCGAAGGTTCTGGACGTTTTTCACCTTGTCCAGCAGAGCCACTCTCTNCAATTAAACCTTTGCAAATATTTCCTCATTTTCATATTTATTTAAATGCAGAGGGGAGAGAAACAGTGCACAGGTCTGTGGGTTTCTAATAGTTTTTTAAACAAACTGTTCCTAAGTGCTTTTTCAGACGCTTAATACATTAATCTGCTTCGTAGACAGGTCTTTCAGATCTACACTTGTATACTATTCTTCTAGGTAACATCTGGGAAACTGTGGTGTTTTAATCCTCAAATTCCATCTGTAACCTCAGTTGATTCAGGTTGGCAATATACTTAGTAATGATTATATGTCAGTCCCACCAGCAAGAAACTTAAAAGGTAGGGTATGTTTTCTTTGCCACCCCAGTTTACCATGTGATATTTTTCCCCAATGCCTATCAAGGGATATCTCACTTGAGTGTAATTTCATAAAAGAGATTCCAGAAGTAAACAAATTTGTCAATATTTTCAAATCTTTAATCTTATTAGCGGTTCAACAGTATGTTCTTATTTATTTTCATATACTCCCTATGCTGGAGATTTACAAAACAGAATTATGAGTTTTTCCTGCTCATTTGTGTACTTTTAATATATAGTAATGATTAGCAATGCAGCAAATATGTTTCTACCCCTAATTTGCTGCATCTTATGACAACTACTTTCCAGTGCTATACAGCTACCAAGGGCAATAATAATCTTAGTGGCAAATACCACACCTGAAATCTTACGTTCATTTCACAGAGCTGAATGACAGGAGCTCACATCAGTCAAATCCTCAAAGATCAGAAGACTTTGAAACGTGAGAAAAAATCCAGGTTTTATGTGAATGCAAACTAGAACACTTAACTTCTTAAGCAGAGAAAGTTCAAAATGACCGAAAGACTGAATAGATGTAAAAGATGGATATACTGTAACTTTTTTCCACTGTCCTTCAAGACATTGCTCCCACTCTTCATTTGAGCAACTTCAAACATTTTCTGAGCTTTAGAAAACTCTGCTCCATCCCCCCCAGTCCTCAGGCCATTCCCATCACCAGGACCTCCTTGCACTCCCAAGTTCAACACCTGACCTGTAGTTTTCTCTGCTGAAATTTTTACAGTCTCTCCCTCTGGCCCCCAAGAAAAAAGCAATCTCTCCTTCCACACTGGTCCTCTGGACTCCCCCACTCTATTCAAACAAAAAGATGAATAACAATGAAATCAAATACATTGGGTGCCACCAGAAGGAAGCTACAAGTCACCAGCGTGTGGCTCTCAGTAAAATCGCACTACTGAACTCTGAAGAGGTGAGGCAGTATCTTCCAGTTCCAGGCAGTATTCCCAGTTCCTCCATGTGGCACCAGAGCCTCTCCCAGGGCTGCAGGTGATGGCTCCACACTCTACACCTTTTGATTCTGCACACATGAACAACAGACAGTGTTTTATTGGGAGGCCACACTCTGTTTTCCTTGGGTCACATCGTATCACAAAAGGCACCTGAGCTACTCCCTCCTCGATCAGCACATGAGAACATGAATAAATGCACCTTTCCTGCATGCACAAACATCTCAGATAATGCACATCTCTTAAATTAAAGGCAAATACTAAGGCAATTTAAACTTAGTTACATTTTCATAAGCATCAACTGCAGCAGGCACCTCAAGACAATGGGTAAATCCTTTTCTTTCCACAGGCTTCTGAAATGCAACCTTTACAAACTCTTCTGTAGTACAGCAAAGCAGCTGCATGTGGGGGAGGAAGATAATGATCAGGTCACCTCTTCAGGTGTCTGCATAGGTATTTAGTATTTACCTTCTAGGGCATTTCCTCTGAGGAACTGCAGTGCAAAAACAGAAATGCTTGTGACAAAGTGACAGCTGTGGGTGACACTGGAGGCAGAGGACTATGGGGACAGACTAAGGATACCTTAATTGAAGTTCCTGAAAAAGCGGTTTCCATTGCACCTTTACTGATTCAGAAATGTTGTCCTGCATCCATTATGCAAATGTGCAATTTATGATGAAAGAATTGACTCAAGCCCATGGCATTCAAAGGGCTGACCACAACTAAGGTCTCATTGCAGGCGATCCAGCGGGTTCACCTTCAGTGTCTCAGTGTCTCGAGGTAACCTTGTTTTCTTACAGGGAACACAGATCTAAAAGGCATCAACCTTAGTGCAGAACTCTTTATTTATTTCTTTTTCTTTTTAATCACATGGATGAAAAGTGTTATTTCCTTTTATTAATCCAGGACAACCTGAAATATTTATCTTAGGAGTATGCAAATCTGTTCTCATTTAGTCTTGCCTTATCAAAAAAAGGAATTAAGAGATTAATCAGTAATCATTAACTCATTTTGCTATTAAGACTATAATCTGTTCAATAAGAATTAAGCCATAAAATTAATTTGATAATCTAAGACCTTTCTTTTTCCTCTCTGGAAGTATTAGTATCATAACTATGGAGACAATTTTCACCTTTTACTGGGATCAGCATTTTACTACAAAAATACTACTTTCTCAAGCAGGAAAGAAAGGTGTTTTTAATCCACAATGTCATAAGACTCAAGGCTGGAAATTCCTGTATGTCATGGTCCTGACCTGTTTTGTGATTGGAGAGTAGGATCATCCATTAAAGAAGAACAGAGAATCATAACTGCCAACCAAATAAACCTCAGGTATTTATATGCAACCATCAACACTATTTCTGTGGCACTGTTGATGCCTGAACACAATTTTCTTAGCTAAAAGCAAACCAAAAACCAAACTGAATGCCAGAAGTTATTAAATCAAAACTTCAACTGCTTAGTTCCTACAGATTGAGGGTCTGAGACCCTTTCAAGCAAACTTTGCTGTTTCCTGAAAACTGAGCTCTCTTGCTCAAGGCTGGATTCCTATCACAGTACAGAGCAAAAGGCCACCAAGAAGCTCTTGCTGATATTTGCAATGTCAGTGTGCTGCTGTGCTCACACCCTCAGGAGCACTGTGCTCATATTGTCAGCTGGGAATAGATAGGAACTTACAAGCAGTTTATGAAGGAGAGGAGCCAAGGAGCAGCCACGTTATCTAGCTTGCATGGGCTTCATGAAAGCCTCAATTTTGTCACCAAATGCAGATGAAGCTGCCATCAGCATATTATTCCAAAATAGCAACAGCAAGTGTGCACAAGCCAGTGAATATACTTAGGCTGGGAAGAGGACAAAAGAGGCTGGTCACAGATCTGAAATCTCTTTACCTTGCACAGGCATTTTTCATAGTAAAACCAAGAAACACAGAAAAACCAAGGAGGTTTTTCCCATTCCCGATGGATCATGAACTGGAACAAATGATTTAAATAGATAAAAAGATAAAAAGATAGATGCAGTTAGACCTGATTAGAAAGTATTTCCCCTCTCCCAAATTTTTTTTTTTCCTAAAAAGATTTTTAGAGTAATAATTTATTCTGCACTATGCAGGGGATATAGATAGACATGGTAAGTAACAACTTCTCTACAAGAAGGGATTAAATATAAATTGCATTTTCTGCAAGGAAAACCTAAGCATAAGGGTCCTTAAAACATATAGAATAAAATAAATATTTAGCTGCTTCATAAGTAAAATGAAAAACAACTGGTAATACAAGCAAAGCTTGGAGTGGCATAGTTGCTTCTCATGGGAAAGTTTCCCATGCATGCAGCTATTTTCAAGGACTATTACTCATAGTCTATTGAAAGCAACAGGAATATTCTGGCCTAAAAATATTTTTTTTTCTTACATATGTAAATCAATTACTTGCTCATGACGGTGATGGTGACAAAGCTGAAGAGAATAAACAGAGGAAGCAGATCTCAGGAAACTTTTCCACCACACTATACCCCTGACTGTTAACTTTTGTTAACCCTTGTTCATCAAAGGCCTTTTAGCATTTAATTATTTAGAGAGGGGGTCCCAAAAATCATCCAGAGGAATGACAAATACAAATAATATTTTGTGCTTTTTAGAAACTATTCTCAAATTATTAAATATCTTGAACATTTTTATCCGCAGTAATACTCAGAGACAGTACTGAACTACTTTGAGTGTCATTTAGACACTCAGTGTCACATATAGGTATATCCTTGTAGAAGTCTCCATGGTAAAATTAGCAGACATGCATAGGTTTTGCAGCTTTGGAGGTGCACTCTGTCATTTGAGTCTATTTGTTCTGCTTGGGAAGCATTTATGTTAGTACCTGTCCAATCCAGACAGACCTTAAATAAAATGCAGACATCAAAAGTCCCAAAGTGTGGAAGATTTAAATGGTATTCAGACCTCTGCACTCTGCTTCCTGGCACTGATCAGACCCAAATCCCTGCTTGAAAGGCTGCATAGCTTGTGTAATGTTCTACTTCAAGTCCAGATTTGAGCTAGCTGAAATCCAAGACTACTCCATTTCATTAAATAACTTTTGAGGGTTTAATAAGACAAATTAAACACAGAATGCACTAGGGATACTAAAGTGCTTGTTAATTCCCCATTCCTCAACAGAACATGCCCCATTTTTTCACCTAAGAATTATCTGCATATTTCCCTGGAAACATTTGATATTGCAAGGGGCATTTTCCATGCCATGGGATTGTGAAGAATTTGCCAAATGGTTGTTCCAGTTTCTTGACTGAATTAATTTCTTGTTAATATTTCCCAAAGTTCAAACATATCTGAACAGCAAACCAGGGAAAGAATGTCAAGTAATGTCAAGAGCTTTGTTTGATAAACTGTTCCATAATCTTTCTTTTTTTCACATTTTTTTGGCAATAGCTGCTGATTGATGTTTAAAAAAAAAAAAAA
>VZTX01005228.1:0-20712 GCA_013400915.1 Pardalotus punctatus | reverse complement strand
AAAAAAAAAAAAAAGACCAGTTATCTATTTGTTAAAGCATATATCTCACTTACTCTTTCTTATAAAATACCAGATCTTTTCTGCAATGCTAAGAATTGTTCCTGCTTACACAAAGAGCTCACAAAACACTTCTGAGCTGTAGTATTTCTTCAAAGAAATAAAAGGCCTACTTAAACTGTTAACTTTTATGTTTCATCAAGAGTTACAGCAGACATCAAAGTTAAAAGTACTTTATGTTATCCCTAGACTTCTAATGGGGCAAATTCAGTTTTATATAATTAAATTTAATACTGCAAAATGAAGCTTGTCAATCCACATTGCCATATTGAATTTTTTAATAGTCATTCTCCAAATAAAGAAACATACCACACCATAAAAACAAAAAATAAAATTTTTTTATGGCTATAATGGTGATAATAGCTTATGGTTTAGATCATATCATCAAAGAGGCTAGTAAAATTGGACAGCTCCTCCAATCTCAAATGACAAAGCTTTTATGCTTTTTATTGATTTAAGGTTTAAATACAATAAAATGAAAGAAGCATACTAAAAATTAATTTAAGATAATGAAAACAGGGGCCAACACATTAATAAAAACTATACCTAAATGATACTTTGGACTTCCCAGAAATGATGGTGGTAAGAGCTACATTATTAGGAAAGTAAAAGGTATAAAGTTGCTATGTAAATCCTGACAGAGAGGACAGATGGTCTGAAAAAACTGGAAAGTTTTATCTCATAGATTAAACTGATTTTTACCAATGAAGTGTGGTCCTGGAGCCAGCAAAGTTCTCAGCCTCTGGAAACTCATAAGCTAAAGAATTCTGGTCCTGTGGAAAACCTTTCTTTGTTACATTTCAGGAGTCTATTCTCCATACCATTGCAGTACATTCTCAAAAACTCACAAAAACATTAAAAAAACCTCACAGCACAAGGTGAAATCTCAGACCTTGAGATCAGTCCAGGTAGAGAGATTTTCCCTAGACAGTGCAGGCATATACCTTCACCTCTGGGAATACAGAAAGCCTGGTTTCTAGTGAACGGCTTTTCCTACATCCACAAAACAAATTCCAAATGCACTAACAAAAAGCACTCGGCACATCACAGCTATTTCACCTGTACTGAGCATGCAATTCATCTCATATGAACTTTAAAGATTATGTTCAGTCTAAGATAATCATCCAGGCACTTTTTTAGGCAGTAGGAGAAAGAGACATCTCCACACAGCAATTCATCCTACTCTGCATAAATGTCTATCAGCAGTGTGGAATTAACAGAGATTCCCTTTTACCATAGGGATAAATAAATTAGATGACAGATCTAACTTATTAGAAAGGTAAAGTGTAATGAATCCTACTGTGAGTTGGTTACAGTGACACAGAACTTTTGACAACCTTGATTTAAAGTGCTGGAAGTGCATGCATTGAGAAATTAAAAAATAATCCACAGCCACTGTAAAAGGTAATACTGATTAAATAAATTCTACAACAGTGGACTGAAAACCAGGGACAGAATCCATCAGTTCAATGTCCCTCCTCCAGTGCTCTTATCACTGACAGCCCCTGTAACAGGTAACAACAGCTCTGTTACTTATTGCTTGTTCCCCCACATTTTTAAATAGGAAAATAGTCAGAATATTTCCATCTATATTACATCTTAAGAGCTACAGGTAAGCAGGATAGACAGGTTCTGCATCCATTTTTCTGAAATAATTCCCTGTACAGTCAATTAAAACCAAACTTTGAAAAACTGTACTTTCTAGTAGAGCAAGAGGTGGTCTTTTCACTCAAGAAGTTAAAAGGAGCAAGAATAAATGTACAGTAGTAACCCCACTCTGCTAATGCAACAATTTGTGTTGCTTCCTTATTAAAGTGTCTAGTGCGGTTATATTATTATGCTTTGAAAAAAATTTAGGAAATCAATTAATTTGTCACTGGAAAGTAATGTGGCTGTCCTGACACTGTTGCTCTTGTTCCTGATAATAACCACTATTTATTTGCAAGCCCTTATGCTATTTCCTGAAGAGGTTTAATTAATTGCCTAAGTCTCTTCAGCGGAAAAGCTCTTCTTTCTTATTTTTTTTTTCCCTTTTTAGAGAATGACTTTCAAATAACACTTTATTTCAATTGCAAATGAGTTCAAACTTACTGGACCTTTAAAGAATTCATAAATCTGAGTGTGCATCCATCAGGTTTAACTTGAATCTATGCACTGAAGAGAGGTCTGCTACATGATTTCAGGGTATGTAAGGACTATTTTGCTGCACTAACATTTTGCAATGAACTGTTCTCCTACCAGATATCTTTTGCAACCCCATACCTTTTCTTTTGTGTGCTCTAACATGCAGCTCTAAGCAGCTCCAGTGTGCCCCACAGAGAACTGGCTGACAATTAGACCAGCAGGGACTTAATTACAACAATGCTACACTCAGATTGCTACTTCACGCATTAAAAAGAGGGATATGGTTACACTTATTCAACCAGTTATGTATCAAATGGTTTATGGGAATATAAAATGTACTGGGTTTCCATTAAAATCTTCTATTTGTTCACTGTAAGCAGATAACATACACACACATTTATGGGTCAAGTAGTTGATTTCCCATAGCTGAAGCTCCTGAAATATTTCATAAATGTCTTATTGTTAAAAGAGAGATTTGAACTGGTAAAAAAACTGAATGAGGAATATTATGTGAATGCCCATAAGTGTCCATGTGTTGGTATGGTGCTGACAAAGCTAAAAAACCCCAACCTGCATTTGTTCAGATTATTTTTTTCTCTCTCATAGAAAACACGTATCTATTATGAATTCCAGCCACATCTGATGAAAAGCAGAGAACTTTCCCAGCCGGTCCTAAACCAATGTCCTAAGCTATCACAGTAGATTCTCTTAGTAGAGAAAACAGCGTATCATTCAAATTCTTGAAGAGCAGTGTGGAAAAAGGGAACCTTAAGTAAGAGAGGTTACAAGGAGCGTGAAAGGGAAAGATATTTTATTATTTTATTATCTCCTTTACTGCAATATTCCCATCCAGCCAACACAATGCGAATATAAACAACTCTTAAGAAGGAAAGCTGTTTAGATTTAATTTAAAACTCATTCAAGTTATTGTGGCAAATTTTGCTGTGTATGCCCTTAAAAATGTAAGATAATTAAATGTAACTTAGCCTATAGTGAAAGCTACAGCCCAGGAAATAAAAACTACTTAGTATATCTAATAGACTTGCTATGAATAACTGAAATGTAATTATGTTTATTTTTTGTCATTGGTATATTTGGATGGGAATGAAACATAAAATTGCACCTTTGAGCAACTCTGTCATAAACCATCTCAGTTATATGACACACCCTGTGTTAGAAAGAGCACTGTTCTGCATAGAAAACAAATACTGCACAAAGCAGGTGTCTGTCAGGGTCCTGAACAGTTCTCATGTCATGCAATGTTGTTTTCAAGGCTTCCCCAGAAAACATTAAGTCCTTGCTAACTTTTTCTATTATTTTACATATTCTTCACAGAAGCATACTACTTAGTAAAGATTTAAGATAGCAACTTAACCCTTCAGGGAGCACCTGAAAGTTTGAGAACACACATATCCTGAAATCTGTACCAAGTACTGTCAGCCTTTCCTACAGAGTTCTTGGTGCTCTCCTTTCCCCAGGGGGCTGAGAGCCAAGGAGCTATTACTGGCAAGTCACTCAGCAGGCTTCAATGTCACACTACAGCACCTGCATGCAGCTGTTAATGCCCTTGTCTTCTTCCTTATGTGTTGTGTGCTTGTAGATAAAAATTGAGAGATTTATTTCATGTTGAAATTTATAGCTGAATACAAAGTGTATAGAAACAACTGAAATGTATAACTTTATAAATTGGGAATTTCTTTATGGTGACCAATTTTGCCAGAATATCTTCACCAAAATTCATCTCATTCTGAAATCCCATGGGTCTACCATTAGGAGATATATTTCAGCACAACTACTTTGCAGTAAGATTCAAACCAAACTGACAAACATCCTATCTGTCCACTTGCTTGTCAGATTCACTGACTCTCCCTGACAGGGTAAGTGGGGTGGGACCTCTTGCCATTTTTTTTTTTTTTTCAGGCTGACACGACTATTTAATCATAAATACAATATCATATATCACACTGAAATCATATAGCTACACCAAATCTCTCCTTTTTTAATAGAGTACACAAAATATAGCTGAAAACTTTTGACCTAAAAGTAGAAGGAGTTTATACTGGGATCTTGAAGCAGGTATCATTTGAATCATAGATTAATTACAGAGTTTTTTCAGTGGGATGGCTATTTCTATTTGAGAACCCACCGATTGCTCTCAATATTTTACTCTCTCTATCTATGTTATTTAATAGAAACTTACTTTTTGTGCATGTCTGTCTTTGTAATTCTTGTCTTTTGAATGGTATAAGAATTATGAATTCCATTAAGAAAACTCCTTAGCTCTTTTACAATATCAGCAGACCAAGTGCAATCTATCATCTATCTATGTACTTTGTGAATGGAGGGGGAAGGAATATCAGCACCTCTGGAATGTAGTTGACATGCAAAGGACTGCTGGTTTGTAAAGCTTAGGTGAGTCTCTGCCTGTGATGTATAGCCACATGTATAGATCTGAGACAAGGTCAATTTTCATTTTCATTTTGGTTTCAGATCATTTGCACTGGGGAGGATATAATTTACTGTCCTTAGGTCTATAATTTTCCTCTTCATTTCTTCTCCCTTCCTTGATTCACTTTCCTGGTAACTTTTGACAATTTCTTTCCCAGAGGTGACAGTATGGATCCGTAGCTGTTGCAAATATTTTGTAGCAATTTATACCAGCCTAGTATCTGGTCCAAAATAATATAAACAATGGAACTTCAAATACTCTAATTAGTTATGCAAAACAGAGCATTTTTGGTTACAATATTGTTTTCATTTTGTTTTGGTTATAAACCCCACAGTTTCTTGGGGCTTTTTTCTTTCGGTTTTGTTTTGTTTTGTTTTGTTGTGGTTGTGTTTGGTTTTGGTTTTCATTTTGTTCAAAGCGATTTTCCTTTTCTGTTAGGAATCAGATGATTAATTTCCTCGTGTTCCACTTCATATATGTGGAGAGAGACACATGAAAAACCCACTTTGTTCAGAGTTCCTCATTAAGCTATGAAGACAAAATGTGCCAGTCCTTTGAGATTCTCAGTCAAAATCTACTCAATATCCAGATCTAGAGCAATCTCATCCCTAATAATGAGTATTTTTGATTTACACCAATGCATATTCAAGCAAATATTCTTCTTAACTTCCAGTCTTATACAATTTATTTACTTATGCTTTGCAGTAGGTGAATTTGGTGTTCTCATATTTTTTTAAGAACCATTTGAGTAATGGTAAATTGTAAAATAATTTTTCCTATTAAGAAAGTTTCTCAGAGCATACTCTCTTTACAGACACTTGTAAAATTGTATTTACCATATGTCCCAGGCTTGATCAGCTATCTAAGTGACACTATTTTGGGTTTTTTTAACTGTTTTAATTTTGGAAGCCAAACGGAATAGTTTTGTGTAATCAGCACAAAGAAAAAAAAAACAAAAGCTGATGCAAACAAGAAAATAGGTTCTTACTGTATGGTTCATTCTTCTTTATTTGTGCTTCATTTTCTTGTCAACAAATTAAAAGGAAAGCGTTCATATAAATTAATTTTTCAAATATTCCTATAACTTAAGTATGCATATAAACCTCCTAAACAAAAGCTGTATCTGACACTGTCACTTTTATGCAGAAGTCATCTTGTGTATATGTGCACTTATTGCAAGAACTGTAGTGACTGCTCTATGCGGTTGGGGTCAATTGGCAGGTTGTTCTTTATTCCAAAGCTCACTTATTTCTTTATTTATAACTTTTAAACTTCTGCCTCTAATTTGAAACTCCTCATAATTCTTTTTGCCTTCCAGAGAAGGAACTAACATGAAGAATTTCACCCATTTCTTTGTGGTTTGGTTTTTGTTTGGGTTTGTTGTTGTTGCTATTA
This sequence comes from Pardalotus punctatus, assembly GCA_013400915.1. Classification (NCBI taxonomy): domain Eukaryota; kingdom Metazoa; phylum Chordata; class Aves; order Passeriformes; family Pardalotidae; genus Pardalotus; species Pardalotus punctatus. The sequence goes on along the minus strand of VZTX01005228.1, from coordinate 14,687 downwards.
TTATTATCATCATAACCATTATTGTTGTTATTTGTGGCAGTGACCCAGTCTGCCTTCTCCATGAAAATTAATGAGATTAATTGGGTTAATTTTCCTCCTGAGGACAGTGATTCTGAGGGGGAGGGAGAAGACGAGGCTGGGGAATCCCCCATTGTTCCCGCTCCTTCGAGTTGTCATTCAAAATCCTAGTTTACAGCCCTTTCCCCTCCCAGTTATTTCATATGTATTAGGTTACTTTCACATGCATTAGTTTCTGGGAGGTTCTTGGTTCTTTGTACCCCCATTGGTTCGTTTAAATGTACCCCTCCCCTTTTTTCGTTCTATTGGACACTTGTGGTTATGTAATCCCTCCCCCTTGGTTGATCTGCTATTCCTCCCCTTGGACTGGCCCTTTCTGCTCCATTTAAAACCCCCTGTGACAGTCCTTTCTTTGTTCTTTTGTCACCGCCCCACTTTGTTGCTGTTCTCCTGTCCCTCTGGGGTGGAGAATAAACACTTCGTGCTGCGGCAATTGGACCCTTCCCGGCTCCTTTATCTCTGCTGCTTCGCTACATTGTCATCGCCTGCTGCCAGCCCCAGCTGGGGTCCAAGCCAACAGCTCCAGCTAGTGAGCAGGAGCTTGCCACCAGGGACTAAAAAGGACACAAAGCGGGCCCACTGCCGAGGCATGTGTGTTCTTGTCACATACTGACCACAGGGCAGTCAAGTGGGCAGCAACAGTTATTACTATCTTCTTGCTCTTGTCTCCCAACCTGAAACCCTGACCTCCGAAGCACCCCTAACACTACTCCACCAACACCCAAACTGAAGGATCTCAAGAAAATATATTTTACAGAGAAGACAGCAAAAAGGAACGAAGGTTTCTAAACCATCCTTTCCATAGACTTTTACCTCAATGGACTGTGCGTGTCCCTAGCTCTCAAAGGTGTAGTGTCTCCACTTCCTTCACTTGAAGGTTACTGAATGTGCTTCCCATCATGCAACAAGCAGAAAATATTTCAGGCATCACCATGTCTGCTATCTCCTACAGTTATTCACAAAAATGAGATGTAGCAGAGGTACCAAGTATTTATACTACTTAGGTCTGCATATGAGACATAACTGGTTTATTTTCAATTGCATATGCTTGTGCCATATCTGTCAGCTTTTATATGTCTAAAAACTCTCAGCCTAGCAGGCAGCTCCTCACATGCTCCTCCAAAGCCTGGCTTTCTGACTACTGTTGTCTGACACAACTGACACAAACAAGCCTTGAGTGAAACACGTTGGAGGTGTGTTTCCATAAACTAGGTATGACATATGTTCCTGCCAAAAAGATACCACTAGTATAAGCAGATCATTTATTCTCCTGCATTCACATGAAACTAGCTACTCCATCCTGTATGTCATTCTCCCACTAGGCAAGGCATTCATTTTAGAGACATTCAACTCAACTGTTTTGGACTTCTTCACTCACAGCCTCTCAGCTTGTTTTCTTTTTTGCAAGGTTGCTTAATCTGCATAGAAGTTGTACAGCATGAAACAATAATTTATTGATTAAAAAAAAAAACAACGATGGTCCTGTGATCCCAGAAACAGCAGAATTGACAAGACATATAGGAAGCTGGTCAGTATTCATGCTCGGGACTCCAAAGACTGATATTGAGCTGGCCACCATAAGAACGAGTTTAAAAATTTATTTGTAAAGTATAGGTGACAGTGAAAAGGGTAAAAGGTTATGGTATTATTAGGGAGGGAAAGATGCAGGGAGATTTAAAAAGTTTTCTTTTTTAAATATGTATTTTCTCTAAAATTCTCATAGAAAAATATTATTTTTAATCTTGCCACAGAAAATTATTAAAATTGAATTTCATAAAAGCTATAACTCTGACTAAGTCAAAAGATGAACACCTTTATTTGATTCTCCCTCCTTCTCTTATTCCTCTTTGAGCTTCTGTGCTTTAATAAAAGTGAAGACAAACTCCTATTCATCTCTCGTTTTATTTTTGCAAAACCTCACCTGAACTGATAGGGCTTTACAAAGTACAAACCTAGCCTCTTACAGTGAACTGCAGCAATTTCACTTCACTTAAAATGGATGGAGTGAAAAACTTTCACAGCTCAGTTATTTGCAGGCATCTGGATTGAAACGAGCCTTTACACCGGGCATTAATTAAGCCTGTGTGTGATGGAACAGGCGTCCTGTTACTGAAGGAGTGGGACAGAACACTGCAGGCATTTTGCAAAAGCAGCAGGACAACAGCACTGGAATTCCTCCCACAAGGCTGGGTGTTTTGGACGGACCAGCCTGTCACAATGTGCTAGTGAAGGATGCTCTCAAGGGGGTACTTGAGGCCATTGTTGAACTCACAGAGAAAAAAGAGCTGTGCATCACTTAAGGTTGGTACTGAGATAAATAAAAAACTCAGAATAATCTTTTTAACAAAATCCTCACACCAGAAGCCAGACTGATTTATGTCCTATCATTAATGGGCTCAATTTATTTCAAGCATTCTTATAAACTGCCATGAATATTAAATGGCAACGAACATTTACCATTTAACCTGCAGAAACTAGTGTTTGCTTTGAACCCAGGACTGTTAACCACCATCATACTAATGCAGTCTTTTTGACATACTAGGTGACTGCATTTTCTTTGGAAACAAAATAACACATTATGCTTACAATCTCCTAAACCTGACCACCTTTTCATGTATTTTTGTACTAAGTATAGATGTTTTCAATGTTAAACTATTGGATTAAAAATTAACTGTTCCTGGGGAAAGTAAGCGAATTAAAAAAAAAAAAAGAAAAAAATAAAAAAAGACGGTAATGGCTATTTTCATTCTTTCCAACTCCAGATGCAATAAAACAAAAAATTTATATTGGCAGGCTCTGGCTTTCTCATTCTGCTTTATATTAACTCATTTCAACTTCATTAATGGAAGATAAAACTTCAAGCCTTGTTTACACATGAGCAAACAGTAATGCTGAACTTCATACCAGAAAAGACAATATGATTGTGAATGACATTCCCTCACAAACTGAAGCTATCAAGACATTTGAGAGCTAGAGGCACAGCCTTCTTATGGAGTAATAAACTCCTCCATCTGAAAAGAATACATTTAAGGCAATTCAAACCTAAAACATAACTATTAGTCCCAAGACTAAGAGTGATCAAGAAGGAGACTCAAAAAATGTGTTTCATTGACCAAAACATTTAAATGTCCCTTTGCAGGGATTTGTGAATCTGTATATATAGTTACATATAGAAACACACATGAATAGAGATTTTTTCCAATTTTTCACAAAGACGTATCTATAATACACATATAAATGTGCGTATATGAGGATGATACATTTAAAAATGTATTCAGCTTGCTGCAGAATCACCAGATTTTAAAGTGTTTGTCAAAGCATAACTGCTTTGCAAGGAGCATATACACTAATTCTATCACTGAAAACAATATATGTGTTCTTGTAGTTAAAGTTGCTTAGTATTGTGGTTTGGGGACAGAATGCATTTTGATTTCCCTTGATGCTGCACTTATCTGGCTCATACAGTAGTCACATAGGCTAAACATTAAAATCCTGGAAGTCCCAAATGAGATAGCTAAGTACATTTGTGTGCCTTGAAAGCCCCAGTTTAGTCATTCAGTTTCCACACTTTTCCCAGAGGTTAGGTGTGCATGGTTAGCTTCCTTTCAAACCACACTTTTGTGGAAAAAGAAAGACTTCCTAAGTTGTTAGTACTACTACTGCTACAACAATAAAAGTAGCAATTCATACTTTCTAGATCTTAAAACAAGCATCTCACAGTGTGTCCCATGATTAATGGTTCACCTCATGATGATTTCTTTGCCCACAGGGGAGACTCTAAAGTAGGAACCTCTACCCGCCTAACTCACAGCTCTCCTTGTTTGCAATTTTGTTGCCACTGAAGTGAATCACCTTCTACGTTAGCATCCCAGTTCAATTTCCTGCCTGCTGCCTGTATATGATCGTGGGAGCCATATACAGAATCCAGAGAACATCATCTCCATTACACAACAGAATAGAGGAAACTCCTGGATGCTCAAACTGACCAGAGGAGTTATATTTTGTGTACACGTCTGTTTTAAGTACATTACATGAGTTTACGTAATATTTTCTCAGAAATGCAGGGACACATGATGTGATAGGCAAGCTTTAGCTATGCAATAATTAAATGTCATCTGTCAACTATGTGACATTACCTCATTCCACACAGAAGAATTCTATTCCTTCTTGTATTGTGACATTTTTAAAGCTATTATCACACACACAAATTCCTCAATTTTTGCAAATATCATACAGTCTAGTGTTATTATATTCTCTGTATAGAAAATAGGAGCAAGAGACATAAGGAAAAAATACTTATTTAGGCCATAAACCCCAAGAATAAATACAGGAAAGACATGTGGCTTTTACTAAAAAATTAATTCAATGTCCTCCATCTGTTCAAAACAGGTTCATTAAACCACTTTTGTGTGATCTCTTTAGAAAATGGCAGGGGAGACCATCAACTTGACAAATGTTATGAAGAATAGATGTTTTCTACATGTATTACTGTAACACTGTAAACTCTAAAAAAAAAATATAAAAAAAAAGGAGGAAAAGTGTACAATGGAAGAAAGTACACAAGAACATATAGGCATGAAAAAAATCATTATAAGTTAAAGCACGAAGACATCCAGCAAGGCAGGTGTATCAAGAGGGCAGAGTGAAAACAGCCAGAACATATCACCTTCTGACCATTATCCTTTTGCCTCCCCTCTTTCTCAGCCTTCAATACTCCATTTGCTGTGAATCAAGAGGAAACTGAGCATAGTATATCCAGGAGGAAAAGAGAGAAAATTATTTAGTACTCAGAAAACAGAATATATGCGAAAGACCTGGATGGACAGACCTCAACCGCTAATACCAAGAACTGCAATCCCAGTGAAATATGCCAGAACAACTGAAAAGGCATAGAGAAAATAAAACCGCTAAAATTGTTTTATTTGTAACCTTTTGCTTTCAACCCTTTATCTTCATGTAAGCAAAACAATCTGTATGTTTTATTGTTCAAGCTGTCTCTTGACAGAGGACGTGGTGAAATAAGCAAACTTTTGGATATGCTTTCCCCTTGGCAGCAGGAGATGAGCACAAAGTGCTATGGGCAAAGAGATTGAGCTGCGCTCCATGATGAGCCAAGGGTACACCCCACTAGGCTATAAGGGGGAAGTGCTGGTCCTTGTGCTTCTTAGGAGAGCTCTCAGGCATGCATGAACATGGAGTTCTTGCCTAAGAGGGGAAGACACCAAAGGTCTGGGTAAGAATTTGCATGGAGATCTTAAAATGGCATTGAAAGTCAGCTGAAAGCCAGTGCACAAAACAATCCTGATTGCATCAGGACATGTTGGCAGGAGTGGGTTTAGGTTTCTTCAGCAACTTGCACAGCACTTAGATATGCATCCTTAATGACTTCTAGAATTCATCTTTTGGGGACTAGTATCTTGATCCTCCAGAGTATTTTCTGATATAGGATCAGTAAAATACTAATCTTTTAATCCATTCTGAGGAGACAAACAAGGGAAATAAATCCCCCAAGTCTCTACAAGGCTACACCTATAGAAACCTATGTACATTTTGTCTTTCCTTGGCACCAAGCTTTTTTGTTTTAGTGTATTCATTAGGATCTGACTTTGTAGTGAAGGTTATGTAATTATTGAATAAAGACAAAAGAGAGGTCTCTAGCTTGGTCTGTGTGATTCCATTTCACGCCATCTCAAGGAGAAAATTTCACTCAGGATTTCTAGTCAGCGAGAACAAATTCAATTCAGCATTTCACAAAATATCACCAATAGCAAATTATCAACCTGTGAGGATGCAAGTAGCTGGCTCTGCTTTGACACATCAGCTTGCACTTCCATTTGGAAAATGCTGTAATGAAATAACTGAATAAATATAAGATATGTCCCTTTTTTATGATGATTTTAATGTAATTTGTTTCTGTATGTGTTGTTCAGTTAACAAAGATAAGAAACAAGGTACCGAGTGGCAGGATAATTTTCAAGCCTGTTAGAAAACAAGCAGCTTTGTTTTGTAGGCACCTGCACCCTGCACAGCTGGACTTCCTTCAGCTGAGGATTTTCTCCTGTCTACATCCACCACCTATCAGAGAAATTGTTCATTGCAAATACAGCCCTGCTTATTTCTTCCTTAGCATTATGAACTCACTGAAAATATCAGTGTATTTTCCACATTAATGAGGTTTTATTATTTCCTGTGTTTGTCTTTGATATGTAAGGCTGCACCAGAAGTGCAAAATTTTCACAGGTCGACATGGACAGGGTTAATGCTGCCTGCCTTGGTCTCTGGGTCTTATAAGAGAAAGGGATCTTTCAATTGACAAGAGGCCAGCATCACTGCTGGAATCCTTCCAGTCTGGGGATCCTGCCTGGGACCATCGAGGCAGCTCCTGATTCTGTACTGGTCCCTCCTTAGATAGAAAAGAAGGCACATCTCCCCTCTCTCTGCCTTCCTTCTCTGCATTTTTATCATAGGTCTGGAGAAAATAATGTCATCCTTGCTGCCAGGAGGATACTGAGCTTTGAACCTGCAAGAATCTTCTATTGAGCAAACAGAAAATGGGAAGGCATAGAACTACCAAAACAAAGCCAGCATGCAAAATTCACATAGCAATCAAGCGTAAAAGAGGTTGAATGTATGTTTCTATGCGTATATATGCACAACACTGATTTTTATCAGCTGCCATTATTCAGCTCCTTCTTCCCATACCTGATTTGGTAGCAGAGTCCTGGGAAGAAAGCATAGCCCCCCATCCCATGGCACGGTTCACCTCATTGCAGAGCTGTGTGCAGCCCTCCCTTCCCAATCAGCTTTGGCACACACACAGCATCTGGAACTGCTCCCAGCCAGCTCAGGCCTCCGAGCAATGAGGAGTCAGGAGCACCACCTTGTGGCACCTGGGAAATAGGAATTAAAAGCAGCTACAGCCCGAACAGCAACTGCAGGGACACAGATAACGCTGGTGAGGCAAAGAAAATACGAAAAGGCCCAAAACTTTCTTTAAGTTTACTGCACCTATTTGCCTTTTATATTTAAAAAAAAAATAAAAAATCTAATAATGCAGGTAGCCAGCTAGCAGATGATATAGTGTGTAGCATGTGTAGGTATGGAACCAAGGAGGGAAGATGTATGGGTTTTGTGGTCTCTCTTAAAACAAAGATTTTGTTATTATCTGGAGATGATGATTTAGCTTGCTATAGTTACATTTTGTAAAACATTGATCAGAATATTGCTAAATTTGGCTTCTGAAGCTCCTGTGACAAAATACTGATTGTCATAAGAGCACAGCACGTTGTCATCTGGAGGTAACTGTTCATCCCTGGAATACGCTGAATAAGGTACCACTGCCAGATGAGCCTTGTGTGCACTGGTGCCTAAGGAAAGCTATAGCATACAACATTGCTTTTCCACTTGCAGGAGTAAGCCCATCTTTTCAAAATGATTGACTTTTAATTTTGAATAAGAGAAAAATAAGGAAAAAAAACAAATAGAAAGCTGAGCCACCACTAAACTTTTGTGCCAGAGAAGATGGCACTGGGATGATCCGTAAAATGCTGTGCTGCTGCAGAACAGCCATTTTCCATAAAACACAGTCAAGGGAGCCCTAGAAAGTGCAGGAAACAAACTGTGTGAATTTAAGCTTACTTAGCTAGATACAGCATAGGTGTGTAACAACAACCTTCCTTTGAATTTCTGCTCCTTCACCTCTACCCCCTCCAATATCTTGAAGATGATACATTCTGTTTCTTTGGTGAATTTGCTTTTACTGTTTTTTTTTCAGTATTTCTACTTCTCTGTGGGTAGAAAGGTATTCTATATGTCCTACATATATTTGTTATAAAGTGACACATTTTAGACAGCATCTGGAGGCTGCAGAAGAAGAGAGCATAGCAACTGGTCCTTTGGATAACAAGTTTCTCCCATTCTGCATCATCAAAAATGAATAGGATGGCTAGGCGGTACTGAACTCCCGCCAGCCCCCATTGAACTCTCCTTCATTTTTAAAACAATCACCTTTGTGCTCCACTGCATTCCCCTTTCTAGCATCTCAGAAACATCTGCAACCTGTTTTATTGCTGTTTTCCAAATCTCCGTAGAGCACTGCCTTTCCTGATGCATGTATAACACGGTGACAGTCACACTTCTGCTCTGCCAAGGGTCCTGACTATCATCTTAACTAACACCACGGTCACTTGCATTTCCCATCTGCCTGCATCTGCCAGCTGTACCTTACACTCGAATGCAATTCCAGAGTGATGATGTTTTATTCTTATTCTGCATTTGGACAACTTCTCTAGCCAACAATCAGATGCTCCACAGATACAATATTTTGGTATTTGGGGTGTATCATACTCAGCTTGTTGGGACAAGAAGAGATAGAGTTAAAACATTATTTGTTTTAAATGCATGTAGGCAGAAATACAATGCAAGCAATTAGTTCCAAAGATGTAGAGATAAAAGAAGTTTTGTATCTCTAAAAAAGTGGTTTATAATAGTGATAAGAAATATTCAGTCTTCCTGTATTTTCTAAACTTAAGGAAAACCAAACAATTGACATAACCAAACCCAGTGTTTTAAACAACTACCAAAATCCTGTATTTCACAAACCAAATTTTGTAGCATAAGACTGTGCTACTCAAATGCTGAATTCTACCCTTCATTCAGGTTACTAGTAAATTTTTTGGAAAACTGGCCCAGGTCCCAGCCATATGACACACTCCTGTGGGACCTTGTATTTTCATCTTTCTCCCATGTTCGTGAGATGTTAAGGTGAGTTTCATTAAGGAAACCAGGGCTCAATGCTGGGAGACAGCTATGATATATCATTGCTGTACCCACCATTAACAGGCCAGTGCATTTTCTTCCTTTGTGGCCAGCCAGACAGGCCTGACCTCCTTGTGCAGGAGACTAATGTCTCCAAGCAGGAGTTTGTCTTCCAGCAAGTAAAAGAAATCTTGTTCTCTGGTGAAAATCCATATCTCAGTTTGCAAAAACAACAAAATGCCTTAGGCACCTTTTACACTGTAAATATTACAGAGTTAATGCAAGAAATTCTGATGGCTCAAAAAAAAAGGAGAGAAGAAGGCTTACCAGTAAAGCCACAAAGAAAGAGTGGAAATTTCCAGTGGAAATAAAATACATTCTCCTGTAGAACAGAACTGCTGTGTAGGTGTACCTATATACATGCTTTACTACACTAGAAACTACATGTAAAAAGTTGACTGATTTTCAAAACATGATCTCCAAAGACATAGATTTTGATAAAATTTAAGTAAGTCTATCTTGTTTTTCACTTTCACAATGTGCAAAACAGAAGGACTGTGTCCAAAGTACCAGGATCTGGTCTGAATATAGTAGTGTAAGTCAAAAAAAAAACCCAGCCCAAGTAAGAAACTCAAAATAGGAATCATAGATTGTCTCCAGAAATCATCTTTATGGTTATTGTTTACAATAGTTAAATATCTGAGTGATTATTTGAATTCTGGTTGAGCCAAGACATCAGTTTAGATCTCGGTTACTTTCTGCTATACACTCATAAAAATACAGAGTCAGAATCAGTCACTGGTCCAAGAAGAGAGAGCAGCAGCGAAGTGGTTGCTGGAGGTGTGCCAGCATTGCCAGACTCTGCGGAGCTGAGAGACAACCCCAGGACATTTAGCTGAAGTTCTGGTGAAATGACTGCTGCTGCAGTCTGACACCTGCATCTTTGTACCACTACAACTTCTGCTTATCAGTGGAAATCACAGAAAGCCAGAATTTCTCAAGAGATTTCTGGCATTCCAGCAGGAAATAGGACTCCCTGATTTTTTTTTTTCTCATTTTTTAAGTATCCATAGAATCACAGAATGATTTTGGGGTTCAAGGGGGCTTAAAGATCATCTGGTTCCAACCCCCCCTTATTTTGATTTTTTTTTTTTTTTTCAAGAGCAGCTTGCTTTTGGAAGTACAGAGGTTTGCAGCAGTAACAACCAACCAGAAGAATATCAGCTAACAGAACATTTTTGACCCTTCAGAATTGTTTGATTCAGGTGTTTAATGCAAGGCACAATGGAAACATTCCTGCATGTACACTCATGGCAAACATTTCGATTTCAGCTCAAAATGTTTTCCTGCATGGCTATGCTGCCATCACTAAACGGGTCTCACCAGAGTCCTGAAGCCTCCTGTATCAGCCAAACATTTAGCTGCTGCTCTTTACCCTTTCCACAATATTGCAAGAGACAGGAAGAGAAAGATTGGAGATACAAATATATGTATAACCTACTGCATCTATTTTAATGCTTTTGGGGAAATATTTCTTCAGTGTGTATATGGAAGAGGGTGGCAGGCTCTCTTTCCCACATGGAAGTTCCTTTCTACTCTATCTTTCTCCCTGAACAGTAAATCCCGGCAATATGAACAGTTAAAAAGATAATATGAACATACAGAACTTTCTAATTGCTGCCTTGCTGTGGCTTATTAAAATAATAATATACTTTATTTATGTAGCACCTGTCTGTGAAAGCACCCCAGGCACTTTAAACACAGAGAAAAACTCATGATGAAAATAAGTATGCACAAGAGGAAAACAGAAATCATTAAACATAACTCAAAATACTAAATACAACCAGTGTACCTTAAAAGCTGCATTGTGATTAAAATAATCCTATGAAACTAGCTCTTTAAAAGAGCCTTTTTCAACCATCTTTTCAGTCCCAGGAGAAAATCTCATCCAACTCACCAAAGCCACAAGAACATAGATACAGACAATCTTGTCAGCTTCTGCAGAGTTAAAGCAACACATTTTTAAGCTCTCAGAAGAAAAGACCTGTGATTTACATTACTTTAGTGCCTTGGAGGTGAGAACAGCCAGGAGCAGGTCTCCATCAAACACACAGTGAGAGCCACAGCACCAGCCCCATACTGGGAGGGGAACCATTCCTGCCACACCCCACAAGCCTTTCACCTGAGCCTTGGCATCTCACACCTTCACACCCAGAGCTCCTTCCCTGCAGGAACCTCCCATGCCAGGCAGAAACAGCCACTGCAAGGAGTAAAATGCCACAGGTAACTTGCAAAGCACATAAAGATGGGAGGGAAGGGAAACCAGACAGACAGGTTAGTTTCACAATTTCAGTTTCCAAGGCACTGCCAAAGACAGATAAGACTGAGAACTCCTGTATCTAAGCCTAAATCTCTGTTCCTTGGACTTGACAAGAGTCATGACAACTGACAGCAAACATGAGCACAATCTGAGAATGAAGCTGCTACTAAACTGCTTGACCCACATCGAAGATCTAATGTGATGCATAATTGTACTGATAGTGAAAAACGTGAATTGAGCAGTTAATCCAGAGCAGTGTCTCATGTTCCCTTCTCAGGTTGCATAGTTATAATTCCCTGATTCTATTAATCTATTCTATAGGAATTGCTGCATTTTGGACAAGCTGGCCAAATACTCAAGTAGTTCAACAAAACCACATTGCTACAGTCTGGCCTTAAGGTCAAGCCAGTGAGCATCCAATGAATATATAATATGGTGAGGGAAAGCCCCAGACATGGACATTAAATTCACTGAGATTAAATCTTGGTCCTTTTGAAAACATCAGTATTGTTTTTTTCTCTGTGTTCTTAATAACGTCATCTCCCACTCAAGAAACAGCCTGGATTTCTCCTGCAGGGGGGATAGTATGTGTTCTGCTGTGCAGAAAATCACTTGGAGGCCAGCAGTCAATGAGGGAGCTCAGCTCCACTGCCAAGCCAGGCACATGTGCAACAGCACAGATTGCTGAACAACTCTTGTAAAATACCTGTAAACTATAGCTGAGTGCACTAAATATTGATGCATTAAATAGAGATGGACTTCTGAAGGCACTGTCACACAGAAAGCAAAATTATTTCTATTTATGTTATATCTCAATTATGTATCTTTGTGTGTGTTACTGCCTTATACAGAGAATCGTACTGAAAATTAATTCCTTAACATTCCCTCCACGGCCTTTCTACTGGCCAGACCTGTCACCCCTGCGTGACCTAGATTTTGACAACACAAGTGAACAGATCTGTGACATGTCCCTCCTTCTGTGGTTACAAAGAGCATTAAGAGGAACATCGCTGCCTATTATCAGCTGCATCAGGGACCAAATTTTAGCAAGACATCTTTAAACGGCAATGCTGAGGAAAAAGATGAAGTGCATTGAGGCTATCAGTGACCCTAATATCTCTGCCCATAATCAGAGTGGAGCCCCATTAGAACTCCCAGATTGATTTAGGCATCTTCAACCTGCTTGGATGAGAAACACTCCAGAAGAACCAATCTGACAGCAGAACCACCCAGAAGAGGCAATGCTGGCTGGTGACCCACTGTATAGAGGCTACTGTTATCTGAAAACACTGACAAGGGCTCTTCTGGTCCTCTATGATAAGAAATTCATTACTGAGTGACAAGAAGAGTCTACAACATGACTGAAGCTGGCCGAAATTCTTGGTGTAAGTCCATGCTTCTCATATACAAACATGAATCTGGAAACACAGCAAGACACAGCTGTTTCACCAGTTTTTCAGCTTTCAAGTCACTGTCTCTGACCAAAACAAAGTTCATAAAAATGAATTAAATGATCAGTATCTATGTATTATATATCCATTGACCTTTAATTTTTTAAAACCACAACTTTTCAGGAATAACAAAAATTTTGTAATCTTTCAGCAGCAACAGTTCCTTACTATTTATGGTATCACAGCAACTATTAGGCATGAGCTCACAGTCTCAGAGAACTATGAAAAATGGAATAAGAGCTCAAAAAAAAAATTAGAAATAAATATCTTTTTCACCCATGCAGGCTATATCTATATCCAGTTATGCTCAGCAGTCCATACAGCACATTTGCAGAGGTGGTTACATCATTCAATCTAAGGTATATAACATGGGGACCTTGCACAGAGATACAGCTGCCCAGGGAACCACTTGCAAGAAGAATGCTCTAGCAGAGCACCCAGATTGAGGACAGCTGTGTAATTAGGCCAGATTCTTGGTGTAATTAGGCCAGATTCTTGGATTTTATTCATTAATTTGGCCCATCTTTAAATTCAACACAAATCACCGTGCATCTGAGAGGCAAAAACTGTTCAAAGACAAAGTAATAACAAAATATAAACTTCATCTGCTTTATTAACTTTGTCAGCAATGCATGAACCCTGGACAGAATGACCATTTCCTCATGTTGCCCTGAAGTGGGGTGGAAAGCACAACACAAGATAGTCATGGGGGATGTGATCTTGCCCCAGAAGAGCTGAACTGAGGGTTGATTATCTATCATCCTTCTAACATTATCAGTGTGGCAGAGGGAAGAGACTGTGTCTCCTGTCCCACTTGCCTTGGGAACAAGACATTATAGCAGTGGTAATTTTGTCCTACCTATTAAACTGTTTTTACCTCAACCCAGGAGTTTTCTTGTATTTATTATTCTGATTCTCCCCCTCAACCAACTGGAACAGAATGAATAGGTGGCTGTGTGAGGCTGAGTTTCCAGCAGGGGTTAAACAGTGGAAGTTTTCCAATGTCTCCATCATTCATGTTTCAGAAACTATTAATTCTAAAATATTATGTGTCCATGCTCAACAATATACTGAAGTTTGCTTCACTTTCCAGCCATCCATGTTACCAAAAAGAGAATGTGCTGTAGCAGTTGTGCAGAAACCTATCACTCCCATGAGGCAAATATTATACTGCATACCCTCAAACAAAAAATAATTGAGAAATTAATCTGATTTGATTTAGTCTCCATGATTTTCAGATTTAAGGTACAGCTAAACTTGCCACCCCTAGTCAATAAAACTGCTTGTACGGCATGAAAAGAAAATTAACACAAATTTAAACAGCAAGTCAGAAGGTGCAGTTCTCAGCTGAATTATCAAATCCCCAAATGCCAAACCTTTTCTAGCATTAAATAAGGTAAAACCAAATCCCCAGGTAATGTATGTACAAGGCATTTTACAAAGGCATCCATTTCCATTAGTAGGGTCCTGAATTGACCATGCTTCAGGGTATTTCCAAGCAGAATTTCCTCAGTCCCAGGGAACAGAGGTCTCACTCACTGACGGAGAAACCCTATTCCCATGCCTGGTAACATCTGGAATACAAAGGGTATAAACATCACTAGCAACACAAAGTGGTTCCTGTTCCCTTGCAACGCCTCCCCTCTGTGCTGAGCAGTATTTTGGAAATGCTGCATGTTCACAGCCCGGTTCTTGGCAGTCATGAATTTTAAAAAGTAAATCCCTTAAGACTCTGTTGGAGGTTGGGGGCATTTTCTCCATTCTGTTACTAGGAAACTATAACAACCAGGTACTTAAGGACCACTTACTCTTTTGTAAGAGATGAAAGATGCAGCTGGGGTGCGGTGAGGGGAGCACCTGGCCTGAAGTTGCTTGCTGGGCATCAGACGGGGAACAGTGAAGCTGCTGTCTTCCTTTTGCTGCCACCATGGAAAAGCCCGGCTCTGCACTGCTGTCTCTTCCTTGCTGGGTGAGCTTTCATTTGGGAAAAGCATGGGATTCAGACCCTCTCTGCCCCTCCTGGAATGCACTGCCCAGTGCCCTGCCTACCAGAACACACTGCAGTCTCTGCCACAACTGTG
>VZTX01005227.1:0-24396 GCA_013400915.1 Pardalotus punctatus | reverse complement strand
GTCAAACCTCGACACAAGGTCATACAAATCAAGCAAAAAACAACAGGCTTTTTTTCTGAAGTCCTGCTGCAGAGTTCCTATGCAATAACTTGGTTATTTGCAGACCACTGGCTCCTGAACTCATGTCCCAGAAAATAAAATTGGTAAAAATTTCACTGCAAGGTACAGAGAGATCAAGTGTTGGCCTTGTCAGTTTTACAGCAAGCCTCATTGTATTTACTTTTCCCTCAGACTTAACTTCTGGGATTTAAATGATTATCTGAAAACCTCAGATTTTATTTACTGTACATCCCAGTTCCAGTGAAAAGCTGTAGACAGAGAAATACAAAAATATATGCTACACCAAAAAAAATTCTCAAGTCTCTAAAACAAAACAAAACTCCTCAAAGTATTTTTCAAAGTGGTGTAATTTTTAGCCAGTCTTGCGATAGTGTAAACTGAAAAATTACTTTTAGATGTCATTTTTGACAACAATACGCACTATACACATTTTTCTCTATAGATCAGAGGCATCTGATAAGATGGTTCCTAAGCACTCACTCTATGACAACACCATGTGTTTGTCTAGTAGTTTTCACAAAAAATCATCCATATTATATGCACACAGACCATACAACACTGATTCTCTGAGAAAAAAATCCATGGAACAGATTTCCATTGTCTTACTGGTCCTTTACCATTTACAGCTGACACATCTGTTTGCTGTAACTTTGCCTACATATGTACCTTTTAAAAAAAAATACTACAAAATGTAATCCTCATTTAAAGCTCCTTATCTCTGCTTCTCTGATTTTGAATAAGTTTTTAAAAGTGTGATTTGAGCTTTACTTTATTTAATAGAGTTTTGCATCAATCTCTTTGAAAAATAAGAAGAACTGATACTCGGTTATATTTTAATTACAGTTCACTCAAATCATTATAATCTAGTGTAATGTATTTGTAATGTAACTGATAGTTATCTGAATAGGTACCTTAACCATGGAATGAAGTTAACTGATTTAAGTAAAAATATTGGGCTATAACTACATTATTTGAAATATTGGCTAAATTATGATCTCATGTAGTACAACCCAGATTAACCTTGATTTTTACAGCATTCAAAGGAGCAAAAGGTTGTATATGGAACAAACAAATCAAGTTGAACCATCTCATCTACAAACTGTTTCCTTTAGCTAAAATTGTAATATTTAACATTTTACTTACTCTAACTGGTCCTCTCCCAAAGCAAATTTAGGCCACTGAGAGCACCAATAATGGCTTCCTCCCTTGGCCTTTTCCTGCCTTGAACCCGAGCAACTTTGCAACTGAATTGTTGTCCAGAATACTCAGATCATGGCACTTTACTTGGTGATATTTTATTCTTTTTGTGGAAGACACAATGCAAAAAACACTACCTTGAAACTATGTCCTCTTCATCTACAGAATAAAGCCACATAGTAATAACTAAAATCCATTAAAGCAGCATGGGCAATGGAAAAATATCATTCATTCACTGAAAGAAACTAAAATTGTCACAGACTGTATCTACTTCTTTTCTTGCCACGGTTTAGACTGTAATACTTTTGCAGCTGGTAATCTGAATAATTAAACACAAACATATTACTGTATGTAGCCTCCTCCCACTATTTAAGTAATACCTAAAATGACCTTACACAGAGCAGCAAAATAATTTTATTTACTTCTATCCTAATCAAAACTGTCCACCAAGTATAGTATTAAACAGCATAAATCATGCAATGGTTTTCTGATTGGGGCAATCAATGTTGAGGCACTGATCCAGTTACTCCTGGCCCCAGTTCCTGTCATCCCCTGACACGTGAGTAATCTTTCCTCAGGGAGCTCAGGCACTGGAGGAGCTGCCTGTGAACCTCAGCAACAAAACACAGCTCAGCTGCTGCTGAGGTACTTATTTAAACTCTTCTTTCATGTCACTCTCAGATGATGACATGAGTTCTGCGGATATGTAAACAGATTCTATGCAGTGCAAATAGCTCCATTTATCCTTATCTTCTAACACTGCTGTATGAAACATTAATTCCTACAACACAGGGCATCATTTCCTCACATTTACCAGATGTCTTGCAACACATTAAGTACACAGTAACAACTTCCTTCCTGAAAGCTCAAATATCCACAGTAAGAACAGGTAACCAGTTTCAAGATAGTTTGAAAAACCCTATACACACATTCTGGACTGAGGCAGCCCTATCTTACTGTGCTACACATGTGCAAGGACTGTCATTTTCATTAGGACAAAGGCAGCATTAATTACCAAATTTCTTGGTCCCTTAACAGGTGTACAGTGTTACAACAAAGAAATCTGATCACCAAAGCTACATGCACCTGTTTAGTTTTAGCCCCAAAGGGAACAAATTACATGAAATATTGCTACTCGGAGAGGGGCACTAGAAACCCCACTGACATACCCAATGCACAAAGTATGCATTTCCTTTGGGCAGATAAAGATTTCTATTTCCAAAGGAAGATGAAAGCCTGTTTAGATGCCTTCAACAAAAAATGTTAGGCTGTAATACCAACAAAGCTGGATGTTTTATTCAAAGGTTTTTGGGGTTTAGGTTTTTTGGGTTTGATTTTGGGTTTTGGTAGGAAAAAGTGTGAAGTAACTAATTTTGCAACATCTTTTTCTAACAAAAATGTAAGCTGTACTGAGATATTGACAAACCCAAAACAGTACTATTGAATAATGACTCAGTGAGTTAACACAAATTCACACCAACATGCTTAAAATGAGTAACAGTTTTTCTATTGCTGGTTTGGTGATCTAGAACCACCTTCAATGAACACCTAGGGTATTATTAAAATTGGTTGAAAGTATGATACTTCCTTAAAACAGCAACGGCTCCCTGGCAGAGAAGGAGTGCATAATGTTTTTGAGAGGGAAAGGCAGCTGCCAGGCAGAGGGCAAGAAAGAAAACTGCTTGATTTCTTATGCTTTCACCAGTTCCCTCTACCAGGCTCACACGCACTCTTCAACACTGGAAGAAGGGCAACACACAGGCACCATCACCCTTGAGTCTGGGGCAGACAAATGATGTCTATCAGGGGCATCCCTTGCTCATTCCAAGAGGGCCCATTCCTCCGCAGTGCCAAACACCCAGCACATGTCCAGGGCTCCACAGCATAGGGAAGGGAACAACATTCCCTCTGTCATCAACAGGCAATGGGCTATCATTCCTTCTGCACAGGCATCAGACAGGATACGCACTCACTGCACTAGTGAGCTCAAGCAGCCTTTATCCTGTGGTACTAAAATCTAATCTTCAGGGGATTATTGAATCTTTTAAATGTAAAAAATTAAATTGTGCACTTACGGTGTGTCCTGAAGAGTTCATGTGACTCATCACCAGAGTACAAGACTTTGAATAGGAAGGGTTATCAAAATCATCTAATGAATTTCATGGGGAGTTTGGCAGAAAACTTTCAAAAATACAGGAGTAAACCATGCCATTTTTTCCACCCCCCCTTCCCCAAAACCTGTAAACTTACCGGTTCCACATAAAAAATAAAAGGGCATAAAAGCCTTGAATAGATCTAACTATTGTAGATAAAATTCCAGCTGATAACTAACAGGTGTTGGATTTTAAATATGTGCAGTCATTCTTCTGGATCACAACATAATTTATATAAGTAGATTAAGCGACTTCAAAGCAATGAAATCCCTATCAAGATGAACTCACCTCATTATGATTAAAATCAAATATCCTGTCTTTAATATTTTATTATTTTGAGTGCAATCCATCTTGGCCTCTTGTAATTGTCATGACTTTACTGGACAGGAGACAAAGTCTTTTTATGCCCCAAAAAAAACCCAACCCTAAATAGTTAAAAGTCTTGGCCCTGCACATACCCAATTAAAACCCTTACTTTCTGCAGGATAACAGGTGAACAGGATTTCCAGTGCTGACAGATAGAAAATATGGTCCCAATTCAAAACTGCACTTATGCAAATATTTTAATTAATTCACATGAGTAGTCACAATGAAGCAGATGTAGCCAACACCTGCAAAGAAACTAAAATACTGAAGCCTGTACTAGTAGCTTAATAATGACTAATGTTACTTCTGTGGTCAAAACATGACATTGCCTAAAATAAAAAAACCAAACAGCCGCAATACCCATGACTTTGCCTCAAGAATACAAAA
Source organism: Pardalotus punctatus (assembly GCA_013400915.1). NCBI lineage: Eukaryota > Metazoa > Chordata > Aves > Passeriformes > Pardalotidae > Pardalotus > Pardalotus punctatus. The sequence continues at coordinate 20,233 of VZTX01005227.1, read as the reverse complement.
TTTCACGGCTCTCACAAGATTACTTTTGCAACCTGCACATTTAATTGTATCTACATAGTTTGTCTCCACTGCTTTATTTCTAAATTCTTAAGAATTCTGTAAGCCAGATTTCCAAACACACACTGATAACACAAGCATCTAATTTGAACATCTGATTTTGCTGCCCAGAGGATATCTACTTGTCTGTCGTGCTGCTTCCTCACCCAGCAACAGTTCATCTCACCATGTACAGAACAGCCTAACATGCATCTAAGCTTTTGTGAGTGAAGGCAAAGCATTTTTCACTACATAGTAACAGCTAATGAAAACAGGAAAAGTATTATGGCAGTGGAATGGTGCCATACTACAGTAGATGCTAATAGCCACAGAGCATGGTTGTGCCAACTGCCACTTTCTAAAGAGGTCTGATTATCTTTGGCCACTATGTCTCTCTGAGCATGTATCTGGAAGGAAACACCTCAGACTGTACAGAATTTACCTTGTTGTGACTACTGAATTACCTCCTCGACACAGGAGGTTGTCCAACAATACTACATGAGTGGCTGGCACAGTTTTAAGAGCAGCATTAATTCCTGGACTAGAAGCAGAAAAAATGCATTAAATTATCAAGCAAAAAGCAAAGATTGTAAGAATATGACAGGTTGCAAACCCACAGGTCCCAGCCTGCTGTGAAGAACATGATCAATTATTAACCCTGTTCTGCATCATTAAACATCTTAAGAGCCACAGTTTCACAAAGAAAATAAAATCTTTTTTTTTTCCCCTTTGGTAACTACATCAAAATGGCATATGGACCTCTATCTCACCACTGTTCCTTCTGACTTTAAATATTACCTGAAAAGGCTTTCACTTTGGCTCCAAGCCCTGGCAGAAACTAGGCTTTTTCAGCTAACAAGGGCCTGGAGGTTTTACAAGACCATGGAGGTTTTCAAAATGTTCTTCCACTTTTATAATAGTCAAATAACTATATCATGTGCCAGATTGAAAGTGGCATTTTATGGATTCCTTTAAAAAGGTACTCATACTCTAAGACTGCTTTAGGACATGCAAGCAGTTAATTAAGTACAAAGGCACAGTCTATGTGATCTCTACTGTATTTTCATTGCTCTGTAAAGGCCTTCCTGAGAAGGAGCTGGGATTTTTTCCCAAAGGCAAAAGACCCACTAATGTACTCTGCTATTAATAACTGAAACTCCTTACCCCGAGTTGTCACATTTTGCTAGCATGCATTTCTGCTCAGATTGTATTTCCATAGGTTTTGACATGCCAAAACGCTATTATTACTAATTCAGTGACATATACAGGAAGGAAGGGAAAAAAACAATACATACCAGGAGCAAAATAATCACACCTGAAGAAATTCATCCAGCAGAGACACATGGACTCCCAAAAAATCCACCAAACCACTGTCATGCATGGCAGACTCAAAGAGTTGTTATTCAGTTCTCTACAACTGAGATACACAAGGAATATTTAATACCCGAACAGGTCTGTATGATCTGTCGTATCTCCTTTATGCCTTCCTAGTGCAGCAACTTCATTAAGAGCCATATAACATTTTTTCCTTCCTACCCAGTCAAGCAAAACAAGTAGTAATCAAACAATAAATATCTGAGTATTCCTTCTGAAATGTCTCCACAGCTCAAAAGGGGCAGCTCCTATCATGCAAAATGCTTCATTCAGATTCAAAATTTAGTATTTCTCCATCTCATACACCAGCTTGCAGCTCACGCAGATATTACACAAATGCCACCAGAGTTCAGACCAGCAGCAAAATCAACATCAAGTCCTTTTTTTTTATCATGTTGCTGCGCTGTCCCACACAGGAAGCAAACAGGTAGAGTCTTCTTTAACTAAAACATTTTGTAATTGAGTCCAAAAGCAAAATCTTTGGTGTTTTGAAGTGGACTGTGTTAACACGCATATGCCTCAATAAAACCATAAATCTGCATTCTTTTACTCTGTACTTTATTTTGCATGTTTCATACTAAAGTCAGTAAAACACTTTTTCAGCCCTTATGTGTGATTTCTAAATGAACTCAAGAAAGACCCCACAGTCTTTTGAACACCTAGTTGATCACTAACACTGAAGTTCAACACAATTTAATTTACAGATGTATTTGAAAAGTCATACTTAAAGCAACAAGAAGAGAAATGCAGACACTTGTTTCACTAGCCAACAGCTCAAAGTCAACAGAAAAACAAAATTAAAATAAATACAGCAGTGCAGTACACACACACTACAATGTATGCCAAACAGATCACAGAGGAATGACCACACATGGTCTTGGTCTAAGTCACACACAGAAAGACTATTAAACAAAGGTAGAGAGTTTATCACTAAGCAAGGGTGTAATTCCCTGTATTTCCCACTGAATTTTATAGAGACGTGTTAAGCTCAAAAAAAGGGGACTGACTCCAGGACACCAAAGGACAGCGTCCAGCTTTCTGAAATACCCCTGAGGCAACAGCATGCTAATCTGTCTGGATGCTGAAAGGTGAATTTCAAGGGACAGCTCCAAGGGAAGATCAACCATTGGCAGACAGACTTAACAACCTGTACAGGAGTGCACCTCTCTCAAGGGGTGCTATACCTCTGAATCCTCTGCTTCAAGAAGGCAAAGGCTGTATTTCAAGTCTGAATGCCCAGAACCAGGTAGAGTGTGATGCCTGTATGGTGAAGGGTTGAGCACAGTCTGCTTTTTTGTCTGAAATTCAAGCCCATTGATTGGTATGATACGCCCCACCTAAATTCACTGAACTCAGCCTGTATCCAAAGAAATCAGGGGAGCAGCAGCTCTACCATCCTGTAGCACCTTCCCAGTGAAACAGCACCTCTGTCTAATGACGCTCATAATATTCCTTTACCACAGGGACTTCTCAGAATGTCATCCTTGTTCTAAAATCCAGAACCCAGCCTTCACAATTGAGAACTGATAATGGACTACCTGTAATTCTGAAAACCATCCTCTGTGTGACCAGCAACAGCAAGAAACTTATTTTTGCAGAAAGTTCTACAATCTACATTGCCCCTTTTATTACAAATCTATCATGTTTTATATGCAAAGTTATGCATATGAGCATATGCGATACCAATAAAGAGAACAAGTGTGTTTACTCTTACCCCACACAGTAAAGAAACTTGCAAATTCTTAGCAGTTATTCATAATTTCATTACAACAATGCTATTCATAATTTCATTACATGCAATGTATGAACATTACATTCATACGGTATTATGTTTGCACGACAACATAAATAAAACTTGAACTAGAAGAAATGCACCTGACTCAAAGTTTGTATTTTTGCAGTATTCTAACAATTTTCTTTTAGTATTGATTTGTAGTGTAATTTGTTATATCTAACCTAAATTTGCTGAACTGGTTATTGCAGCAGTTTTGCTTTCTTGAAGACACTTAGGAATAAATCTGGATATTATCAAATATTCTTCCAAATAATGATACATTCTTTGTTCATCAGTGCTATGATATCCACCACTGTAACAGTACCATATTAAGAAATAGCATTTGACTTAGTTTTACAGCGTATTATTATGCTAGGATATGACGCTGAAGAAGCATCTTCCCAGCTTCAGGCAACTATGTTGGTTAGTGTCACGTAGCCTTGACAGATCTGAAATTACTGTAATTGTATAGAAAAAAGCATTGCCATATTTTTACTTCCATTATTCTCTGTGTAACATTGCAATTACTTCTTTTCCTTAATATGATTATGTTTATAGGATATACCCTTTATGAATCTAGCTGTAAAATTTCGTGGAACACTTAGAAACTTACCAATACCTACAAGAAAGCCCAAACTATTTCTTCCAACATACAGAATTATCTCTATTACACTGCTTGGTCACCTTTCATTAGGTTCCCTGGTTAAAAGTGGTAAAACGCAGAAGGAACAACTCTTGAAAATCTGCAGACACTCACTAACTAGGCTGCCCAGGTCTTTCTCCCACAGTATTTGCCAACCGAGCGAATCACAGGCACCTTAGGGGATTATTCCATGTTTCACAGATTTTCTTTAACTAAGTATATTAATGACTTTTTAAATAGTATCCCATCACTGACTAGAGCCATACTCAGCCTGGTTTATTAAGGAGCACAGTCCAAAAGGGGCAGATATCCTTTTCACGCATATAGATAGGGACCACACTGGCCTCCCATGGAAGACCTGTGTGTTCTGTGACCCAGGATGTCAACATTAAAATACACGAGACTCCAGACCAGCAGGACTTGCTTCTCTTGGAGTTGACTTCAGCAATTTGCCCTCTCAGTAACAGTGGCTCACAGACCTAGAAATCCCTGAATCTGCCTTTTGGCTTTAGTACAGAATTAAGGAACTCCTTAGGTCCTACAGGCCGACTGCAGATGGATGATGAACAGCAGTGGAAGTGCATTTGTGTCAGCCTATGAAAAATACAGAGGTCTTCCCACTATACCATTGTAGAGGGCAAGAGGTCGCAAAACAACAAAGCAGGAAACAACTATCAGCAACTAAACAGGATCATTTTTAACCACTGTCCATATATCCTTCATATATCAGTTATTTGCAAGTTGCTATGGAGCACACACCTCTGCAGAACCATTTGTAAAATTCCAGTTACGCTGGATTTATTTGTCTCAATTCTTCTGTCTTTGAAAGAAAATGGATAATTGCTGCAGCCAGTAAGTGTATGTGCCCCCACATGGCATTTATTTGAATAAATAGGAAATCCAAAAATCTATTTTAATTAGCCAGCTATACTGAGGGTAGATAGCAATTCTTAGGGCTAGTGACATAAATTAAAATAAGATATCCAGCTTTTTGAAAACATGAAAAAATAATACACACCAAGGGTGATAAGTGTGTGCATTTTCAGGTTTAAAGACAAACTGGTTAAGTTCAAGCCATAATGAGAATGCCACTCCAACCACAGAATATCACAACTGTCATGCTGTAAAGCAGGGCCTGTCCTATTGTATAGCTTCTAAATTTTACAGCCTTTGCATGCCCTAAGGGATCAGTCATTAAAAGGTCACTTTAGAAGTAAATTACCTTCTCCCTTGTGGGAAGTTTCTACAAAGCAAAAACCTAACGCTGACACCTCCCCACAGCAGGGCATTTTTTGTCTATTCCAGAGGCCAAGCAGGGTTATCAATCTGATGGCAATTTCAGAGACAAATCAGAAAACAGAAATACAAGAGAATTGAATGGGAAAGGCTAGGAAGAATTCCTCTCTACCATGCACACTACACTTCTAGCTATAAGTACAAATAATGGCACCAAACAAGGTTTCTCCTACCATGCCTCACCTTCTCCAGATGCCTCTATAAAATATGCTTCTGAAAAAGATGCTTCTGCTCTGCTAGAAGAATGATTAAAATCCTAATTAATAAGAACAAATTATACTTGAAACAGATGAGCAGGCACGGTAGACAAACATTTTTAGGGAAGCAAATTTCCATTAAAAAGGTCTTTTTTCTTGGTAAGCCTGCTATTTGGGATAGATTTTCCTCATCAGAGTAGATTCTAGGAAGTCCCCCTTGTCCACAAAACTGGCATCATTGACAGAACTGCCTCTTCTAGCAAGAAAAAAAAAAATAACTTTCTGATATAACTTCAACAGTTTCCTGGATCTACTGAATTCTCTTAACACCTGAAAACAAAGATTTAGGGTGTGAAATAGAAGCATGTAAATCCATTTCCTTTTCTCGCAAAAGAAGCATGAAATTCTAAAGAACATCAAAAGAGCAATATTGTTTTTAGATACCTCCCATACACTCATTTGTCATAATGTTGACCTTTAGTAATTGAGTAGACTTGAATAGGCAATATAATTCACCTAGAACATACATAAGTTTGAACATGGCAATCAACATCTTTCAGTTTGGACAATCTGCAAGCAGACAGGAGAAAGAAAGGGGAAAACAAAAATTTTGTGCACAGTCCCATAGACTGGGAATATTCAACACAGACTGAGTAAAGTATTAAGCAAAACTGAACAACCACTTACATCAGATTTGGAAGACACATTTTCCTCCACGTCAGAATCACTGGGATCTACAATATCATCAAATGGTGGCAAAGTAGGCGTCTTCCTTTCCAGTGCATCATTTTCAATTTTGACTCTCCCCACCTTGAGTTGAGATTTATCCTTTGTCTGTTTTTTGTCAGCTGAACAAGTAAGAATCAGTGGTGGGGCACTAGGAAAACTTTTAAATAATGAATCTGAGCTGGGTTTTTTTCTTTTTCTTGCAGAAGGTTCATCAGTGTCCAGCATAGACGGCCTTTTTGTGAGTGTCTTCTTTTCTTGCTGCTGTCCACATGTTATGGTAAGGATGGGGGTGTTTTCAGATTTTGGCTCCTTGGACATGGGTTTGGGCTCCTTGAAGGCCATCTTAGGAACCATTTTTTCATCTTTTAGTGGTTTGTTTTCTTTGGGTTTCTTAGAGGATTCTTTGGAAGTTTTGTTATGTTCCCTGGAAGGTTCTTTGAAGGCACTTTTTTGTTCTTTCGAGTCTTTAGAAGTTTTTTCTTTGTGCTCCTTTGTTAACTTCTGGGTCTTTGAAAAACTGTTACTACTGCTGCTGCTATTTATGTTCAGAATCCTAGCTGGGTCCTGCCGAGAGAAGATGCAAAATTTTACTTCAAAAAAACAAAAGGAAAAAAAAAAAGGAAGAATCCTTAAATCCTCAAAAGGCAGACACAATATGGACACAGAATTCATATTAAAAACTTGGAACTGCAGGCAAGTAAACAGAAATACAAATACCTATATGAGAACATATAGAAATCCCAACATTTTGGTCAAAATATCTGTTACAAACTGGTGGAACATAATCAGTTATTGCTAGTTGTCAATATCTTACTTGCAACAAAAGTAAGTTTTTATCTTAGGCATTATACATGTCTTTTAAAAAAACATTGTAAGATTAACATAAAGCCAGTTTAGGAAATGGTTACCATTACCATTAGCTATGAGAAAATAAAAATCCCAAAGATGAAGACATGAACCATATGATGTCAACAGAATTACTACAGAATCAGAGGAAAACATGATGACATTTCAGGCAAAGTTTGACTTCTCTGCTGTGATCTTCTCTCTAGTTTTTGCCAGATCCTTTTCCTTTTAAACAATAACAACTCTGAGTCCAGACAAGTTACAGAAAATTTGATTGGACAGACAGTAGTCAGTGCCTTTTTATGGAAAATATCCTAAACCTGAAAGAGCTTCCTTCTTTGTATATATTGATGGAGTCTCTGCTGAGCCTTTAATGACATTCTTTTAGTTCAGCTGTTTTAAGTGAGAAGCGTTTCTCAGAAGGTGGTGACCCAGAGGTACTGTAAGAGAGGTAAAACCAGAAACAGCATAGCAATATCATTCCTCACTTGGTTGAAGAATCTGGTAAGTTGAAGTGGCAAAGAAAGTGGTCATCTGCAGCTAGAACTGGCGATAAAGGAAACGTACGGGTCATATGGGGATCCTTTCTTCTGAGAATTAACACCTGGGAATTTTCAAAAGACAAGAACAGTTCCAGCACTACCCACTTTCACTGAAACAGTGAGCTCTCAGTATCCCAAAAACACCCAGTAGACTAACTGCACTGTTATAAACACCAAACACGTGTCACACTCTATACTATCTCCATTTTTGTACTACTTCAAATCCGCAAAGTGACATTTCAATTTACAGGAACCTGTGGTCAAGAAGTGTACACTGTTTACTTTCTTCCAAGCTGATTATAAGCATTTCTATCTGTATGTTGACCAGGAAGTGAGAAACTTTTAGGAAGAAACACTTCAATGTGTATTGCATAACCCATGGATTTCCCTTTCCTTTACATATGTTTCCTAGATGTGTATATAAATGTGGTGTATCTGGCTGTCTAAAACCACCACAGATTTACAGAACTGTAGAGAGCAAAACATATTTAGCTTCTCTTCCACCTTACTTAAGCAGCCTTTTACCCACAACACAGACAAAATTGAAGAAATGCAGTGGAAAGTAAAGGACCAAAGGAGAACATAGCGAGCCTCATCCTCCACAACTGCTAATTTTAAAACAATGCACACAGTACAACTGCTTTGAAAAAAAACTATCCAAGAAAACAAAGCAGAATGAATATGTTAATGGAAGTCATGTCAATTAGAGGAGAAACGAAGACTGCGACTACATCCACTGATGTGCTTCCTGTTGGCAGATAACTACTTATAACTTGTCCAATCAGGATGTATTAAGTCAGAGTTTAATACTTGAGGACCTGAAAGGTCTACATAGTCTACACAATACATGTGCAGAAACTGGAGTATCTTCCTTCTCCTCTGTAGCAATAGGTGGAAACAGTTAAGTAAAAATAATTACTTAGAAATGCTCTTCCCCTTTCATGATCTTATTTAGTGAAACACTGAGTTTACACACAGTGCTGCAATTAAATTATTCAATTGCACATTTTTATAAGATGCTTCTTGCATCTGTACTGCAAATGTATTTTTGCATCACATTTGGTAAAGTAACTATGTATCTATTCAATATATATCAACCTTAACATAGGGCAGAAGCACCAACAGTGCACGATAACCATAATGACATCTGAATGTCTAAACATAAAGCACTTCCTCATTTCCCAGGCCAGCAATTAAAAAGTGAAAGTAAAAAAGCACTTAGCGCTCCTTGAGGTGTTTTATTTGAGTCATAATACCTTTCCTGGAGTTTTTCTTTAGGATTTAAAAAAAAACAAAAAAACAAAAAAGCAAAAACAAAACAATAACAACAAAACCCAAAAATACCCAACCCCNCTTAAATTAAAAAAAAAAAAAAAAAAAAAAAAAAAACCCAAAAAACCCCCCCCCCCCCCCCCCAAAAAAAAAACAAAACAAAAAAACCCACCTATCTCCTTTGATGCGAGACCGACACCAAAAGCTGACTTAAGAACTAATTATTAACACTTCTAGTGTCACATCATGTTCTATCAAGCTAGAGCTGTGTTGCCCTGGGGAGGAATAAAACATGTGCCATTACTAAACTAGACAAAGAAATTATCTTTCTTACTGGTCTCATTACAGCACATTATTTTACATTACTTCAAAAGGAGAGTCTCATTTTAGAAGTTTTCCAACAGATTAGATTTGTGAAAATGGTTCTGGGGCACAGTAGTAATAAAGTATTAAAACCAAAAATACTTGAGATCTGTCTTCTTTCCAATTTTAAAACTGGACTTTTTTCCTCTTCCTACACCATAGAAGCTGGTATTTTCATAGAAATCATAGTACAAATATGTGACATACTTATGAGACTTATTTATAAACCCCTCTCACATGCTCTCTTACAATTTCCCTTTCTTAAAGGGAGCCAGCCCATTGCTTCTATATCTGCATTCATTCTCTAAGTAAAAAAAAGTATCTTTTCTTATTTCCTTAACTTCTGCATTGACTGACCCAAAGAGAAGCCTACATTGACACAGAGGAGACAGCAAGAGGAACATAAAATCTATAAAACAGAAAAAAGTCAAATTATATTCACCAGTAAGTTATATCAAACCTAATGATGAACATGTGATGCTGGTGGGGATGAAAAGTGGCAGAATATTCATAGCATTTACAGCATAGATCTTATTGAAAAACAGAATGTACTTTCAAACCATTTTCTTATTTATCAGAATCTGACAGTGTGTTGAAATGTTTCTTTCCTTTCTACCTTATAAAAAATAAGAAATAAGAGTAAATTAAGTAAGATAAAACACTCTTTTCTCAAGTTCATGTGAAAAACTGGCTTTGGGGGGTTTTGACAGGTAATATATTTGCACACCATAGCTTACATTTGTGTATTTATCAAATATTGAAGTAACCCAAGTGAATGTTAGACTTCGATATGCAGCATAACAAACAGTATCCGAAAGAAAAATATAGGAACATATGCATGTCAAAATACCTGCAGATGTCATCTTAAGCCGAGTAACACCACGTACGTACAGTACTTCAATATACATAGGAGTGTTCTATGAAAGGGGCTAACTTCCTTTAAAAATACATATTTTAGACAGCACAATAAAAATCTAGAATTTTCTCAGCAAAGAAAACCTGTGCTACTTGGACTGTTGTACTCAACTCCTGCTCAGATTTTGGCCAAAAGAGCTCATGCTAAGGCCTGAGAGGCATTCCGGGAGCACACAGAGCATATTGTAGGCAGGACAGGTGGCCAGAAAAGGTTAACAAGCCATTTTGCTGCCATGATCACCTGGAAATTGCTATTTCCTGCAGCCATCCTTGGCAGTTTCAGCAGAATCTTCTAATTTACAGGAATTACATAAACCATACCTCCAATCTGGAAGGCATAAAACATCATCTTATCAAAAAAAGCCCAAGTTTTGAAGTTGATTCACTACCAGCTGGACTGCTCAGGCTTTCATACTTCCCACTGTGAAACAGAGTATGTCCACATTGTGACAGAGGAGGATGGATAAGCACCCTCACACTCAGCTATGTAACTTTTTTTTTTAATGGATCCCAAGTGTATGGATTAAGAGCTACAGTTTATAAACTATGAAACTTTGTGATTTGAGAGATGAATAAGTGAATTCACTTTATAGACTAGTCTGTGCAAAGGGGACCCACCCTGTTGGTTGTGGTTTATTCGTATTTCTTAATGAGCTCATGAAATTAAGTTTAAATCACAGAGTGCACTGTCCTGTAAATCTAAGAGACACAAATGGACTGTGACAGCTGTTCAATAGGTAACACATCTGCAGATTAAAACACTTCTGTAACTACAGGGCAAAAAATGGTGTTGAACGGTGTATGTTGCAGGGTTGGATTCTGACTTCACACCACAAAATGTAATTCCCAATTTGGTTTAATGTGAGTTTGAATAAGCAGTAACTTCTGGGAAACATTGCAAACCTCAATTGCTGACAGACATTAGGAACCTAATTAGGAAATAGAGCACTTGGGAGGAGTGGGGGGGAAGTAGAGGGGCAGGGGCAGTTAATTAAATTTTATGAAGTCATTAAACTGAGCACATTGGCATGGCCTTCTCACTGTACTGTACTCTGAGCTTAGACTACAAATTTAGTACTAGTGATCATAAAAATGTGCATTATTTTCATTTCTAATTTTAAAATGTTATGCCTATTGAAACAATGTGTCCACATTAAGCCAATGGACTAGAATTAGTCTCAAATATGCCTGTTGCTCTCAAGAGGAAAAGAGGAGGAAGATACCTAAAAGTAATTCCTTCATCAAGCAAATTCAGATTTTTATTGAATACAAACGTGTTTGTTATTGAATAAAAACATTAACTGATTTGGGGAGGGAAACACAAACAAGAAAGAAAACCACAACATTTTGAGAGCCTCCAAAAATACTGTGGGGGAGGAGATGAATTTACCTGCTTCCCACAAAAATTTACAAAACTTTCCACACTTCAAATTAGCCCAGCCCCCCAAACTGTTATGATCAATGACATCAGAAGAATCAGAAGCAGATGGAGAATTGCAAAGCTCACTGGTTTAACAGCAAATGCCAAGGGGGGGGGAGCATAAAACAATTTATGTTTTTTCTGGTCATACATAGGAATAAGACCTTTTGTTTTATTTGTTTATAAAATAAACCTCATTTTACTACAGCTGACACTACAGTTCATTGCATAAGACGTAATCATCCCCCAAAGAAACCTAACCAAGCTGCTTCTTTGTTTTGTGCATGTAGTATTTACATAACACAAACAGGCATAGTAGTACCACTGATTTAATGCAACACAAGTATCTGTAGCCAGCCTGCAGCTATTCTAATATTTTGAAAAAAAGCATAAAGTAAAAGTTTTCATACATTTCTGCCTGACATCTGTATTTCCAAGATTAAAGCTCTGTTTTAGAATCAAAATACTGGGTCTCACTAATACCACCTCCATTAAATGAAAAAAAAAACACTTCAGAAATACAAACATCTCTCTTTAATACATATTTCAGAAGAGAATGTGACAGAAAGCAAACTGACAGTCCTCTCTTACTTCATACTGTACTGTGTTTTTTGTAAGTGAATGCTAAACCAAGAATACCACTGGTTTTACTGTTTTGACTTAAATTCTTATCTAACCATAAACTTTATGTGGTACTTTGCAGTGGCAAACAGATAAGCATAAGGTTATGTTTTTCCATACCCAAAGTTTAAAACTGACCTCAACATTACCTGTGGTATTCACAGACAAAACAAACCAAAAGTAGGCCAAGCACAAAGAGCTATTGCTGCAGCAGAAAGATCCCAAAGCCCCCCAATAGAGACATCTGGAGTACACTTCTGGTACAAGCAACTTACACCCAAGAACTCAAGACTTTTCTGCAACTCTTATTCTAGAGGCATATTTAAATGAAATTTGGATACTGATGTTGTTCCATTACTTGGGGTTACTCCAAATGACCAAAACAAAAATCTATTTGTACATTGACTGGAACTTTCCTACAGTCCAACCAGAACAAAAACACTAAAGACCAAAATTCAAGGCTTTTCAGCTCCAAGAACTTATAATAAAAACCCCAAACTTTATTGTTACACTAAATCCAAGGTTATCTCATGTTTCTGTTGGTCAAGAACAGCTTATGATTCTGAGCAAGGCAGATATTTACAACTCTTTCTTTATGAGACAGAAGAACAACTGCTCATTAAGTGTGTGTTCCAAGATGGACAGGATGAAGCAATGACTGCTTGGAGGGGAGAGGAAAAATCAAATATCCACGTGGACTGACAAGAAACAGTGTATTGATAAAACACCTCTCCCTGCTATTAAAAATTCTAGGGATGGAATCCTGAGATGTGATGCATGTCTAACCTCATCAGGTTAGACTCACTTAACTGCATGCTATGGGCCAAACTCTCTGCAAATCTTAGAGTTGCTTCAGCAAAAAATGAAGGATTTCAAGCACTAGTTTATATGGACGAGTGCAGCAAATACCTGCTTCATCCTGCTTCACCCCAGCCACACTCCACACTTGCCAATTTTCCACATCAGACAGAAGTTCACTGTCTAAATACAGTTTGGAAAATGACATCCCAGGTCAACACTTGCTTACAAAAAAACCAAGAGATTCAAGACTTACCATGGTGTATGGGTACAAGGCAGAGCATTAGTATAGGACTCAGTATCAAGTCTGTACCTCTTTGAAGTCCTTCTAGAGGTATTTGGGTTGCTTATTTAGTCCAAGCCTCAGCATGCCTGGTTTGGCACACAAAGCAAGATATGGGTGAATTGATGTTACAACCAACCCTTTAGAAGCGATTGGAAAATGAACTCCAGAGAGCTACCTACCAACATCACAAGAACCCCTATTAGAGACGGTAAAGTATCAGAGTAGCTTGTGTTTGGTATCCAATCAGATGGAGATACACCCTAGTTTAACCAGCAGCACCTTTCTACAGCACCTGGTCTACTCAGGTGCTTTCCTTTGAGGTATTAAGCACTCATTTTAGCATTCCAAAGTAAGCACCTTCGGTTTAATCCTCAGATTATACCCTAGCTTCTCATTGGGAAAATAACCACACTTCCATATATTCTTTAATGTTGCAAGATCACCTGCATTAGAGATTGTGAGGCACTGATGTACAATGCACACCAGGCAGAGACATGTCAAAACACATTTTTTGCCTGTCCTTGCTTATTATGTATCCCTACTACCTTTTCTTAGGCATACCCTTAATTCATTACCTGACATTTCTTGCAAGATATGAAATGTGGCACAGATAGTGAACATGAAATTTATTAATAAAAATGGGTATTGCCCCTTGCAGTACATGCACAGCAAGATTAAGTAATATACTTTAAATCGACAAGATAATACAAAAGAAAATAAAAATCCAAACAATTTAACAGAATGGAGAAAAGGTTTGTGTTGCATTTCTTATGTGAATAAACAACAACATGCTCCTTATTTTCCCATACCATCAGTTCATTTTGTCAACCTCAAGAAACTATTGGCTGTTTCATAAAGATCCACCTGTATTAATTAAGAGGTTCCTTGGACTACACCTTTTCACCACATTCCAAAAGTTGGGGATTCAATTTGACGTCCTAGAGATCAATGACACATTGCTGTCTTTGAAACATCTAGAAAAGAATTAACCTCTGGAATTTAAACAAAACTAAAAATTCTAAAGAACACAACTGTATGTATCACTCTACACAATTATCCTTAAGAATGTTTAATAAATGAAATTATTGTTATTATAGTATTATCTAATATTCTTTACATTTCCCTAGATCACATTTCCATCACTGTAATCCTCTAATACTACAAGAGACTATTACAATTCCTTCTGGAAAAGGAGGAAAACAATTGTATAAGTATGAAAACCAGAGAACCTTCACTGGCATCTGCTCTCATAGCCATCCTTGTACTGCAGTATTTTCATGTGGCAAACTGTAAGTACACAGCAAAGAAATGGCAAGACCTGCTATCATTGGTCTGCACAGAAAGAATGCAAAAAACACAGAGATTTTTTTTTTTTAAATTAATTTTATTCCCAGGAAAAACACCACTGGCTCAACTATCTTCTAGTAAAATGTCTCACCTTTGGCCCATGAGACGATTTCTTCTTCACTTCAGAAAAAGACAGAGAATTACTGGGAAGGCTGGGGAGATGAAGGCTCTGCCCTGAAGAAAACGATGTGCCATCTGACATTACCATCATCTGTTGTAAGAAGGAAAGCATGTCAATCAAACATTAGCAACAAGAACAGAGTTTTACCTGCCCAAGAACTAGCAAATCACATTGGGAGGAGAATAAAAGTCCAACAAAGAATATCCATGTTTCTTCTCAAGAGGGGATAGTTTAATGAAATCACACTGGTAATTAATTATTTTTCCCCAACTGTTTTTCCTGTGACATTAACTGGTAAGCACTCCCCTTCCCACCCTATCCTCTCTCCCTGTCCTATTGAGGAGGCAAGTGAGTGACCCAGCATCTTAGCCAAGGTTAACCCACCACAAAGATAAGCTATAAAAACAGACTGAGGTATTAAAGTAAATAGAGTATGTCTCTAATTTCACCTTCTAACTTCAGGCTTCTGTGTTATCCACAGTACTTTAAACTGGGTGGCTGATAAGCAAGCAGCCAGTTTACTATTACAGAGGGTTTAGTTCCCTTTCTTGATTTTAAAGACTTAAGTACAAACAGATCATTTCCAGAAACCACATGTAAATCAGCCATCACAGAGCAGTTACCTGACATGTAAAGATTATTCCTTCCATCTGTGGGAAACCCAGCTAAGATCTTGTCTTCTGCTCCAGTGCTGTTGTGCCCGGATTTTACGAGTCCTACCACAGCCATTTGTTTACCTATTATTTCAAAGCTCTAAATGCCAGAGACAGCTTACCTGCTGTCTGACAAGCCCTGCAAAGCTGGAAAGAAGATGCAGAGCTCTGCACCTGCAAGGAAACATCTCTTTCTTTCCTCAGGTTCCCATGCACAAAGTGACACTGGTTTTGTGGATGTCCTATGTGGTTACCCTTACCTCTTCAGATGACCAAAACATCCTCTGACTCAGTGGAAAGGAATGACCCATCACATGCCTCATGCACATTACATAAAGAAAAGTGGGAAATCAAGGATGTAGATATGTATACTCCGCATACTACCTCTCCAAGTCAGGATGATATTTAAAAAAAAAAAATTTAAAATATTTAAATACCACTCCAAATTAATCTTGTTGCAGACCACTTGGCTCAAAAGATATATGTTAGCATGGCAAATACTAAGAGACAAAGATCATATTACTAGGTAATAAAAATTACTTTATATCAGCTTGTTTTCAACACTGTAGCTAGATTCCAAAGGCAGAGGAAGAAGACAATTAAGCTGTTCTAAACCAAAGAAAGCCAAAAGCCGAAACTCTGAAAAATCATCTTTCCAAAAACCAACAACATTCTTCTTGCAATCATAATAATGTTGATTGCAATTAGCTATTGTGAATCACAGTAAGTGATCCTTTAGCGAGACAAATACTTTTTAATCTCAGTTTGCCGAGGTCTTTGGTTGCATTCAACTCAGCTGAATATAGGAGAAGTCACAAGCTAACAAAGAACAACCAGCCACAATGAAAATCTCTAGCCACATGTGCATACCATAAACCTGCACAACATGTAGAGAAAATGCATGTCTCTATCATTATTTTCTCTCACAGAGGATGTCAAATGGGTGGTTAAATACTATTGTTCTTTAAGTCAAACTCTGCAGTATTTTTTAAAGCCACAAATTTAATAAAACATACCATTTGCATAAAATCAAACAGTCATTCAGAAAAAGCAAAATTACCCATTAATTACAGAGTTTAAGCAGATATTTTATCACCCAAAGTAGTTTTGTTCACACATGCATATGACAAAAAGATGCATATCCATGTGGAAGAAAAATTTAGTCAGGAGGATCAGGGTTTGCCCTACCCTGAAATTAAAACCAAAGAAACAAAAACTCTGCCAAAGATTCTTTCTCCTAGGGTTGGAAGCTGCCATTTTCTTTCTGAAGCATAGAAATCTGACTCACTGAAATAAACTCACTGAGGTTTAACCACTGCATAAATTTTCTTCTTAAAATTCAGAAACATTACAGCTTAGAAATATTAATATATTCATGACTGTACAAAAGCATTCTTAGAAAGCTGACATTTTTTAAAAAGTGTATGGACTTCTAAGATATCTCAGTTTCTGGCAAGTATTTGGACTGTTAACATTTTCAATATTACAGACTGTTTCAAACAGGATGACAATCTACAAAAAGATTTAGAGGGATGGGATGAACAGCCTTAGTACCACTTGAGGTCTAATTTGGCAAATCTAGTTAAACACAGGAGAAAATAAATTCCGCATTGGTTTTAGAAAACAAAATCTGGACATACCAAACCACGAACGCTAAAAGTTTCAGTGTATTGAATCCTGCAGCCTGTTACTTCATCACAAACCCTATAAAAATGGCAACTGTAAATTCAAAATTTTAATGTGATTAACAACATATGCAGTAAGATGGAACTTCAGTTCAGACTACAGATAATACCATCTTTAAAGATGACAAAAGACTAAAAAGCCTCATGTAAAATTAACTCTTTGGCCCCTATGATAAAAACCACAAACTTCTCTTAAAAACAGATCTCTGACAGAAAAAGTATATGCTTCTCATTAAAGTCCCTTACACCGGAAAAAAAAAAAAGAAAATACTTCGATCTCTCAAAGAAAGAAGTTAATATTAACACTAAGCAACTCTCTGGGAACACTCCAATATGTTTGTTTTCTTTGTCAAGATAGTCTATGTAATAAGCCCTTATATTACCAACATTTTTTTTACTAAAGATGCATTTCCATTTTGGTTAAATTTAGGGAAGTGACAACTATACATCCAATTTAAGTAAACTGAAAGACCTCAGCTGACAGAATTTCAGCAATTTCTGCAGTGGGTAACTTCCCTTTGTCCCCCCATTAGTCAAACACAGAATCACAGGCTGGCAGATTTACTTCCACCAGCTTTCAGAGTAAGTCCCTATTTTCACATTGTTTCTACCACACTGGCAACACACACTGCTTGATTGTGGGCATGTCTATGTGTGTGGCTCTATTAAGCCAAGGCTACACCAGAAATGGAAAAGATGGGAATAAGTGTATCACAGCAACATGCTACTACTGCAGCAAGAATGCAAGCTCACTGATAGCATAGCAATCTCCAGCACAGCCTATATGAACTTTTTTCACTTGTTTCCTCCTTCCTGCATTGCAAGTTTCCTGCTATCTTATGGCTACCAAAAGATACACTCAAGAGAGGGGGGACATGGCTGCAGCCCATGCTTGAGCCAGGCAGCCAAGAACACCTGCAGCTGGCACTTGTCTGCACTCACAGTGAATCACTTCAGTGATGAAACCCAGGAACATGACTAATTCTCCTTGGTCCCTTTTAAAGTCAACAGCCCAGTGGGAACAGCCAGACTGATGGAATAAGACATTAAGTACTGGTGTCAATGAAGCAAGGTGAGACAACAGCAGTCTTTAAACAAGTCAGTTCAAACAGCCATATAACCACATTCTGAATTCACCAACATGCAAAAACTGAAGTTCATGTTACAGTTTTGCTGTTCCCTCAAAGATTTTGCTTGACTGTATTTAAGCAGAGCAGAGATCTAGCTAATCTCACAGCTTGTATTTCATGGAGCAAATGGCAATAGAATGTGTAAAAGTAGGGCATTAGTTGGGCTTCATCACAAATATTTTAAGTGTTTTTAAGAAGTGCAGATTAGGATACCTGGTACTGGATAACCACTAGGAAGATGACCAAGAGAGAACAGTTAGTTTCAGTTTAATACCAGGATACAAATAATACAGGAATTGCAGAATAGGCTATATGGAGAAACATGTCAAGGGAGGTCATTGTCCCACTCTGCTCTGTACTTCTGCGGCCCCACCTTGAGTCCTGTGTGCAGCTGTGGCACCTCAGCACAAGAAGGACATCATCAGACTATTAGAGTGTGTACAGAAGGGGGCAACCAACGGGAAGAAAGGCAGCTGGCATGACTTGACTTGTTCAGCTTGGAGAACTGAAGGCTGAGGGATGACTCCACTGCAGCCTGCAACTTCCTCGAGAGGGAGCTGCTGATCTTTTTCACATAATTTAACTGCTCTGCTGGTAGTGGTATCTTGCTTCTAATTCACCAAAAACTCACTTCACTAGCCTTCAGCTGTTGAGCTTGTATTTAAAAACTTTGTCTACCAGTTGCTTTAAATAAAAGACATCTTCCTGGTCAAGGGTAAAGGAAAACCTACTTGCCCCCCAAAAACAGTGCACAGAGGAAATCCACTGATATTCCCATTATTGGGTAGGAATAATCAACCTGAAGTGACCAGTCTCCATAATATCTGAGCTGCTGGCATCTTAGAACCATAGAATAGTTTGGGTCAGAAGGGACATTAAAGATCATCTTGTTCCAATCCCCCTGCTGTGGACAGTGACACTTTTCACTACATCAGGTTGTTCAAATTCCCATCCAAACTCCCAGGAATGGGATATCCACTTCTCTGGGCAACCTGTTCCAGTGCCTCCTCAACCTCACAGTAAGTAATTTCTTCCTAATATCTAAATTTACTCTCTTTCAGTTTGAAGCCATTCTCCCTTAACCTAACAATACCTGCCCTTGTAAGAAATTTCTCTCAGGGCATTTCTAAGAGCATTCCAATTTGCTACTCAAGACAACTGAGTCCTATGGAAAGAAAAACTGCCATGCATTTCATTTATGTAGTTCCATGCACTTCTGAACAAAGGAATAGGTCAGGGAACAACTGTGCACTACCAATTACCATAATATAATCAGGAACCCTCTTCAACTATTCCTCTTCCAGCAATTTGGGGAAAATTATGAAATTGTAATACCTTGTGAATTGTAATAGCTTGCACTAAACCTACTAGCAATTGATTCGGAAGTCTCCTTACCAAAAAAAAAAAAGACATTTTGAAGAAAACAAGAAAACATTCATCTGCCAATACATGTTTGACAACTTGGAGTACCTATGTACCCCACAAGAACAACTCACTTTCAAAATGAAACCTCACTTTTCACATCCTTACAACATGAAGAATAGGAACAGTCTTAAAATGTTCCATGAAAGCTGATCTTCTCTTATTGCGAATTTCTACAAATGCACACAACTGCAAGGTGCTGCACCTGGGCCAGAGCAAATTCCAGTACCAATCTAGGCTGGGGGATGAACAGATGGAGAGCAGTGCTGCTGAGGACTTTTGAGTGCTGGTGGATGAGAGGCTGGACATGACCCAGCCCAAAAAGCCAAACATGCCCTGGGCTGCATCCAAAGCAGTGAGAGAACAAGGCACGGGAGGGTATTCCACTCCTCTGCTCTGCTCTGGTGAGACCCTACCTGCAGTGCTGCATCAGCTCTGGGGTGCCCAGCACAGGAAGGACAGGGACCTGTTGGAGAGTCCAGATGTGGGACAACAACATAATTAGAGGAATGGAGCACCTTTACTATGAGGACAGGCTGTTCAGCCTGGAGAAGAGAAGCTCTGGGGAGAGTTTATAGCAGCATTTCAGTACCTAAAGGAGGGTTACATGAAAGCTGGAGGACAACTTTTTTGCAGGGCCTGTTATAATATGACAAGGGATAATAATTTTAAACTTAAATAGGGTAAATTTAAACTAGCTATAACACTGAAAATTTTTACAGTAAAGGTGGTGAACCACTGTGTTGGAAGTTGAGAGGTGTGG